>PISX010018587.1:0-40271 GCA_004024625.1 Mellivora capensis | reverse complement strand
AACATAATTCACATTATGTTCTCTGTACCTTTATACCTCATAGTCCATTTTAGATCTTAACCTTCTGCTGATAAATACTGAAACTAACTCATGTTTGCCAGTGTTTCATATATAAGGTGTTGTAAATTATAAAAAGGAATAATGGTCTTCTTCTGATAAGAGATAATGCAATATTTTTACATTCATTACATTTTTTTTTTACTTTATAACGCCTCTAAAAGTTGAGAAGTATAGCTACTTTTCACATTTTTAAGGTGGCAAAAATTAGTACAGAAAAGCAAAATTACATGGTGGTAAAAATCAGTCTAAAAAACAAGATAATTGTCAATTTAAAGTCTACTTAGTAGATAAAGTGATTTTATATCAAGGATGCAAATATCTCAGATACATTAACTGTCAAAATATTACCTATAAGGTATGCTTTGATTCAGTAAAATATAGTAAAATATTTTTACCCTTATTATAAAAAAGTGAAAAATATTCCATCTTCAAGTGGTTTCCAATACATATTCCCCTCCAACAATATAGTTGTTGCTATACAACTATGTAGTTGCAATTTTCAGAAGGTATGTTGGTCACCGTGCCTTTTTAGCTGCTATTCCCTGGGTTTGAAATTTCTGTCATTGCCTTTCTCATTCACATTTCATTCCAGCATGTGGCCAACTACTATTTATTCTTAAAGACTCAGTTAAGATAATGAACTTGATATCCTGTCCTGCTCTCTCCATAAACGATTTACAAATCCTTATCTGTATTCTTCAGAATACATGGGTAGCATTTATTATTTGGTTATATTTTGTCATATTGTATAGTAGCACTTTTCATACTGTATTGTAAATATTGGCTTATCTGTTTCCAGTCATTTTCTTCAACACTCTTATACAAGACTATGAGGTCCTTGAGAGCAAGTATTATACCTTTTTATATCCTTTTCTTTATTAATATAATGCCTGGCGCATGACATGTGCTCAATAAATATCTGTTACACATAGGATGGTACTATGTGACTAGGCATACCTTTGTGTACTAATTACCTCTTCCATTCAGAAAGCCAGTAGTGAGGAAAGCCTTGTCATTGGATACCAGAGTTAGAATAAGATTTTACTCTGTTTTTAAAAGGTAGGCAAATTTATTCCACCTCACTAATAGTGTAACAACTGTGGTACCTATACTTAAGTGCAAAGTATCAACTTAACTATAACTTTTCAATATTATCTCTCATACTATTGTACAAATTATTGGAAATGAGAATGTGCCATCCATTCAGATGACTAAATACTCTTAGATGCTTGCAAATGCCCATTGTTTACCATGTGGTTTCATGGTATGTGAAGCAGATAGATGTGAAGCAGATAAGGCTGGGTATTGGAGATAGATCTTTCTGCTGCTCTCAGGAAAGATCACTGGACAAATACCCATATGCACATACACTCTCCACTCTAGGGCTTTGTGACTAAGCAACAGTTTTGTTTTTTTTTTTTCCTACACAAACTTTGCTAGTGTGACACTGTCAGACTATCAGATCAGCTAAGCTAAAGGGGAAAATGCAGTGTTGTTTTTTCCATGAGCTCTTAGCATTTAGTATTAATTATAAGCAAGCACTTAGAAAATTCACTTATACAATCTCTCATTCTGTCTTCTAAAATTTGGTGCACACAGGTAACTATGTTAAAATCTATACATGATTAAGTCAGTATAGGAAGAATTAAAATTTTACCTTGAAAGGCTTTCTTTCGTTTTTAAAAATATTTACTTGATCTTATGTTAAATTTTTACTGTTTAACATTTTTCAGTGTTACCTCATAAGATAGGAAACTAAAAATAGGAAACTGTGCTTGGATAATATATCTTCTAAGTTTAGAGAATGTAAATTTTTGAAAACTTTATTTTATGAAAACTTTTATTTAGATTATCAATTTTAGGGCGCCTGGGTGGCTCAGTGGGTTAAGCCGCTGCCTTC
This sequence comes from Mellivora capensis, assembly GCA_004024625.1. Lineage (NCBI taxonomy): Eukaryota > Metazoa > Chordata > Mammalia > Carnivora > Mustelidae > Mellivora > Mellivora capensis. The sequence goes on along the minus strand of PISX010018587.1, from coordinate 38,311 downwards.
GGCTCAGGTCATGATCTCAGGGTCCTGGGATCGAGTCCCGCATCGGGCTCTCTGCTCAGCAGGGAGCCTGCTTCCCTCTCTCTGTCTCTGCCTACCTTTCTGTCTACTGTGATCCCTCTCTGTCAAATAAATAAATAAAATCTTTAAAAAATAAATAAATAAATAAATAAAATCTTTAAAAAAAAAAAAATAGATTATCAATTTTAAAGGAGAAATTTAGCCCAAAAAATCCCTTACAGTTTGTATGTTCATTTTATTAGTGGAGGAAAGAAATCAAAGGAATTATTTTTTAATCAGGTTAATCATAATTGAAATTATATATTCATATTTCAGAATAATGCTCTAAGCTTACAAAAGTAAATAGGATAATGCAACTTTCCAATGTGCTGTGGGCAGGGAGAGTAGTTGTTAAGAAAAGTATGAAGATGGGTGATGGGTAGAAGGAATTGGGAGATGCTAATGAAGAAAAATCTAGAAAAGAAGCCAGACCACTGCATCTAATAAACAGAGGCCAAGAGGAAAGGCAGCAAAAACATGGAATGTTACTGTTGTAGACCTGAGAAAAATAATGGTATGCATAAGCTGATGAAGGTGGAGATTGACAAAAGAATTTGGATTTGAAAGATATTACAGAGTTTATATTGTATATATGAATTTCAATCTATGTTCGGGCATGTGAAAAATAGTACTGATTATAATTTCAACTTCAGTGATTACCAGGGAACCTCTACCCATCATATCAAAGTTCCAGAGTCTTGTATGGGACTGAGACATGAAGATGGGGGTGAGGGGTTCAATCTTCGGTCATGTATTTGCATAAGTTGTGATAATTCAGTTATTCAATAAGTATTATTGAGTGTCTGCTGTTTGCTAGGAACTGCTTTTGGTACTTGGAACATGTCAGTGAAAAAGACAAAGATCCCTGCCTTCCCGAAGCTTGTTTTTTATGAGTAGAGGAGATACAGACAATAAACGATAATTAAAATAAATTAATTATATAAATATTAGAAGATGATTAGTATGGAGTAGATAAAAATTAAAATGTAGTGAAACGAATTAGAATAGTCAATGGGGTAGGAGGTTGTAATTTTAAGTTGGATGATCATGCAAAAGGGTTTATTAAGATGATAACATTTAAGCAATGGCTCATGTCTTTGGCAAATTTTGTCAAAATATTTTATGAAGCTGGGAATCTAGGTGCCTGGGTTACATCTTTTGGATGTAAAAATCAACCATTCCTCTTTAAAGTCTTGGTACATCTCCAGACTGTTAATAGAGAAAAGGGCCCAAGTTCCTGTTTCTCAAATACCTACTGCTCTCAATCTACACGTCATTTCAAGGTATCTCTGTTGAAATCTCTAATTTTCAATTGCTTCTCTAAATTTGTCTTCATTCTTTCAAATGCTAGCCTCCTCCTTGTTCCTGCACACTATACTTTTATAACCTACTATTTTCTATTTGATTTTCTAGCTTCAGCAGTTGTGACAAGTTTTGGGATGAAAATCTTGAAAATCTTGAGTCCTTTCTCAGAGTCCCTTGCAACTCTCCTTTCTCTTACTTGATACCAGGTTTCCGTCCTTTGGAGTTGAAACAAACACCACAATATTCAAGTTAGGGGGAATCTGCTTTTCTGAGTGGCTGCTGAGTGACTAGATGATGCAACCCAGAAATGCAGGTATTTAGCTTTCCATAGCATCAACCTTGACCAAAAGTAATAAGTTCAATTGAGTGTCTACAACCTGGGCATGCAAGAAATACCACATTTCCTTACATTATATGTACATATTTTATTTTTATTTTGGTGCCCCATCCCCTGCAGTGATAGGTAATTCAAACTGTTATTTTTAGGATTTATTGTCTCCCTCCCCTGTCACACAGAAGTGAAGTCTTCAAGGTCTTAACCAATGCCATTAGTTTTCTATTTAATCAGTTTGCTTCTTAGGTTTTCATTGATTCTTCTATCTGAACTTTAGCCTCTCTGATAATTTGGTATAAAAATATATGACCATTAAATTGCTCATTTTTAGTGGACACAGTGACTGGCACTGTGTTAAGTGCTTCACATGTATTATTTTCATTTAATCTCATAACTCTATGTTGTAAGTGTTGGTTTTGTCTTTATTTTAATTTTAAAGATGTAGAATTTGAGGCTCCAGGAGGTCAAGTAACTGGACCAAGATTACACAGGTGGTGAATTTGAAATGGAATGTCAAAGTTACAGCTTTGACTTTTTTTTTTTCTTTTTTGAGAGAGAGAGAGAGGGAGAGAGAGAGAACACGTGGAGAGGGAGAGAATCCTGAGCAGGCTCCACACCCAGCAGGGAGCCCGAGGTAGGGCTCAGTCTCATAATTGTGACATCATGACCTCAGGCAAAATCAAAAGTCAGATGCTTAACCAACTGAACTATCCAGGTGCCACTGAGCTTTGATTCTTACAGTAAAGGAATTGGAAAAACTTCACTTTTTTGCATTTATTATGTATAAACATATATTATAATTGTTAAATATCTAAATCACCTAGTAGATTGTAAGTTTCATGGAAGCATAAATATTTTACATATCCTTATAATCTCTAAATTTTCTAATGTGGTCCCCTGTACACAACAGTTTATGTTTTAAACAATTATGGGTGGGACAAAAATCATAAAATAAATTACAATCAGATATCTCTGAAACAATGATTACTTCTTTGATGACAAAGTAGGTAATGCATTTTGTAATGCTGCAACATTTTTCATCTGAGACCTAATTAAGGAACTTGAAAAAAAGTGGTAAAATTAAAAACCATAAACAGCAGGAGTGCTTATATCAGAAATTTTTAATTGCTAAGTATGGAGACAAATAATTTAAAAAATGGAAGATACAGAGTTTATGGATAATGATTCTCAAGATTGACCAAAATGAAAATGGTAGCACACACAATTGTTAACAGAGTATAAATCCTATTAGGAAATGTTAACTACATTAATAGTGTTTAAGCCTGGAGAACAGAGAGACAAAGAAGTAACTTGAAGCATACAAAGTTTGGTTCTGTGGAGAGAAACTATAATTTACCATAGATCTACTCAATTGTATGGATAGATCCAAATGATTTTTATCTCCCCTTTGATAGCTAACACTAAGTACTTTTAAAGTTTTTTGGAGGACAACTGCATACTTATTTTTCTTGCAATAGGTTATCTCTAGCAACACTAATTGTTCTTCTTCTTTTTAAAAAAATCTCTATTAGGGGCACCTGGGTGGCTCAGTGGGTTAAAGCCTCTGCCTTCGGCTCAGGTCATGATCCCAGGGTCCTGGGATCGAGCCCCGCATCGGGCTCTCTGCTCAGTGGGGAGCCTGCTTCCTCCTCTCTCTCTGCCTGCCTCTCTGCCTACTTGTGATTTCTGTCTGTCAAATAAATAAAATCTTTAAAAAAAAAATCTCTATTTGGACAGTAGTAGTGCCTTTACTTCCCTTACAAAGTGTTCCTCCAGGTAAAGAGATTAATTTTACCCAAATTGGCTATGTGTAGTCTTCTAGAAAAATCTTTCCTTCTGTTAACCAGCAAGACAGGTGGTGCTGGCTTTTGTCCCTGTTGCTATGGGTCACTGCACACCTGGACCCAATTGTTCAGTCTCAAGTAGAGCAGGTGGGATGAGGGTGGGCTGTCCTGCGGGACATAAATGGACTTAGCACAGTGCTTTGCTCCTGTGCCAGGCAGCCTTGCTGAGTGGGTGGGCAGGCATGGCTCTGGGAGGCTCAGGAGGGAGCCAAATAGAAGGACTGATAATGCAAACACAGACTTTAGATTCTAAAATAATTCCTGGAAGTAAGTAGGGCTTGGCAGCCACTTACACAGTAGTTAAATGCTGGTTAACACCAAGGCAGCTGCTCTGCCTAGGCTGGACAATTGTAAGCACTTGGATAAATGTTAGTTGTTGATTTATTCTCACTGTTTTAAGAGTGTCAGTTTCCCAGCCTTCAGGTAGATACTACTAATTTACTCCATCTAGCCTGTTTATTTATTTATTTGTGCAGGTTTAAGAACACAGCAGAGGAAGTAGCAACATTTTAAACATGTGGATCGCTTGATCTGGGTAGGTTTGTAAACATAAATAATAGTGTAGTGCCAGATTATCTCTATTTCTTAGGAATAGAAACATCAAGATAAGAATCACATCATATATCTGTGCTATTTGATTATTATAATAGATCAGAGACATGCTCAGGGTGCTTTGTGTGAAGAATATAATATCACTGTTAAAGAGTACCTTGAGAGAAGGAACCTCATCTTCGAAGCTTAAGGAATCATTTTACAGGCACTTTGGAAAACAGAGTAGAGGTTCCTCAAAAAGGTAAAAATAGTTACCCGGCACGTCTGGGGGGCTCAGTGGGTTAAAGCCTCTGCCTTTGGCTCAGGTCATGATCCCAGGGTCCTGAGATCAAACCCTACGTCGGGTTCTCTGCTCGGCTGAGAGCCTGCTTCTCTTCCTCTCTCTGCCTGCCTCTCTGCCTACTTGTGATCTCTGTCTGTCAAATAAATAAATTAATTAAAAACCAAAAACAAGAACTACCCTATGACCCAGCAATTGGTAGTACTGGGTATTTACCCCAAAGATACAGAAATAGTGAAAATAAGGGCCACATTCACCCAATTGTTCACCCCAATGTTCATAGTAGCAATGTCCACAATAGCCAAACTGTGGAAGGAGCCAAGGTGTCCTTCAACAGACAAATGGATAAAGAAGATGTGGTCCATATACACAATGGAATATTACTCAGCCATCAGAAAGGATGAGTATCCAACATTTGCATCAACATGGGTGGAACTGGAGGATATTATGCTGAGTGAAATAAGTCAAGCAGAGAAAGACAATTATCATTTGTGGAACATAAGGAATAGCATGGAGGACATTAGGAGAAGGAAAGGAAAAATGAAGTGGGGGAAATCAGTTGGGGAGATGAACCATGAGAGATTATGGACTCTGGGAAACACACTGAGGGTTTTAGAGGGGAGGGGAGACAGGGATGGGTTAGGCTGGTGGTGGGTGTTAAGGAAGGAACACTGGGTGTTATATGCAAACAATGAATCATGGAACACTGCATCAAAAACTATTGACGTACTGTATGGTGACTAATGTAACATAAACAATTTAAAAGGAATTATTTGCAATAATTATTGGTGTTTTGATGTTTTTTGATGTTTTTGTCTTTTTTTTTATGTTACATAGGAATGGCTTCAAAAATGGGATAGCAGGCTTCAAAATGTGTAAATGTCCTGAAGTCAGTCACCTTACACAGAATGATCTCTGGGAAGTGTATTAATGGGTGCTTCTAGAAAACTATGTCTAGGGAAATCATGTGGCTATATTGCCACCAGATGCATTTTAGAGCACTATGGATTTAAAAGAAGATAATTGGGGCAATAACAAGGTCATGAACTAAAAATTGTAGGAGTTAGAGGTGCTCTGGGTACATGTAGGTGCATGCCCTGAAATGATGGCCTCTGGAATCTTTCCCTCCATCTTTGACTCAGTTTCTTTTATGCTGCCTTCTTTCTTAGACAGGCCGTGTGCACATGGTGTACTCCTGCAGGTCCTAGATTATAACCAAGCAGATTTATGAATAGTGAGAATGAATTACCAGGAGCACTAGTGAAAATCTCAGGATCAGCCCTGATATCATTTTTAAGTGTAGTAATTTTTCTGGTTTTACCTCTTTCACAGGATTGTTGGCAAGATAAATAGAAGGACAGAATTGTTTTTAAACTATCAACCACTATATTTCTTCACAGACTTTATTTTGCAAACATATGTTTTTACTCAACTTTGTGTAAAGATTTCTTTCTACTCTATTATATCTTCCTTTTATATATGCATAGAAAACATTAGAAAAATCAACATCTATTGTGGAAATTTAGCTTCCTATACTATCAAGAAAACTAACATTTGGATTTTTCATACTCCTAGATTCCTCTAGTCTCTTCCAGTGTCTTTTTATTGTTTATTTGTTATTTACTCCAAAGTTAGTCATACTTATTCCATTGTTTGGAAGCCTTCGAAATAAGATAAACATTCTGTTGGAGATAGGTGGCTACTGAAAGGCCTAAACAAATTATATGCAACAACTTACATTCAGGAGTTTTAAGAATAAGGGTGTAAATGCTAGACCATCAATATGTGTACAGAATACTCATAGCCAAAATATACATTGAATAGCTAGGGTTCACAACATATGATATCAAAGAGAACTGCATTTTATCTTCAATTTTTATAAAGATTTTATTTCTTTATTTTGAGAGAGAATGTGCAATCAAGAGAGCACAAGCAAGGGGAACAGCAGAGGGAGAGGAAGAAGAAGACTCCTCACTGAGCAGGGAGCTTGATGTGTGAGGCTGCAGAGGCTACATCTCAGGACCCTGAGATTATGACCTGAGCTGAAGGCAGACGCTTAACCAACTGAGCCCCCCAGCAGACCCATCTTCAATGTTTTTAAAAAATATATAGAGTGGAAAAATTTCTTCCTCTGTTCATGGTTCAAATCTTGGACATGCTCAGTAATTTTTCTGGTCACTTTTAAGTTACTTAAAATCTTGTAGTCTCATTTTGTAATGAACACATTGTCAATTCACTATGTATATCTAGACCCATTTAGAAAATAAAACTTTGAACTTGATTGAAACAAAACTTTCTCCTTATCTGGTAGAAACAGGAATGCAGTCCTCTTTTCCCTCCTTATGATTCCACCTCTTCTCTCCAGCAAGCCACTCTTGGATTAAAGATGGGAGAGATGGAAAGTGGAAGGGAAGTTCTTACTTGGCTGATAATGTTGTAAGACAGCTTCAGCGTATCATCATCTGAAGAATTTGCCAAGTGGTTAGAAGTAATTCTTTCTTTCAAGAGTGATTCTTTAAAGGGAATATTTGAGAATATTTGACTGCCCTTCCCTTCACAAGGACAAAGCATGCATTTTCCCCTGAAAAATACTGCTTTCTCAGCTCCTGTTTGTTTGGTGACCCACTTCATGCAGATTATTTGTCCATATCTCATTGACTTTTCAGGTGAACAATTGAAAAGATTTAAAACTGATTCCACATTAACTGTCTCTACCATGTGGAAACTCTTACTTTCTTTTTTTTTTTTTTTTTTTCCCTAACAATTTCTGTGGATAGGCCCCAATTCCAGTGCAGAAACCACTTTTCATGCTTTGGAAGAGTAACAATTGCAAAGCAGCATTTTAGATTTTTCTGTGCACAATGCCTGATTAAATCCTGGGGGCTTGTGTCAAGCTCCTTGGTTGACTCTGTTGAAATGCCTGCAACTATCCTTGAGGTGAAGAAGGGGTTACCTCCATCTTTCTCTTTTGCTGGAAGGTGTTTTAGAAACTAATCAGTAGGAGTTTCAAAGATAATTTTCTTCAAAAATCCCCTGTAATTTCCACAGACCAGATTTTGTTTCTTTGAGGTATAAGGTTGTAAGAGTCATGAAACTTCATTCAGATATAGATGTCTGGAATGTTCTTTGGAATATAACATTACATTTATTACTTTTATTACTTATACAGTTGAAATTTCCAATTTAAACGTTTTGGTTCACCTACTCTGTTTAATCCATACCTATTTCATCTCCAAATCCTTTGTAGTGAGCTGTTGCATCTGTATAAAGCCTCAGTGTTTCACTTATTTTCCAGTATTTTCATAATCTGCCAAACTTTTCACTAGCAAAATTGATTAGACACTCCAATAATCCTGTCCTTGTTGTGTTCCTCTGTTTGCAGAGTTCTCTTGTGAATTGATTGTACTAGCATTGTTTTTATCATCACTGACAAGCAGCATGATGTAAAGGATAAGTCCAATAATGCAGTTCATTTTTTTTAAGATGGAGTAGCATAAGCAATTTTTCTTCATTAATTAGAAATATGTCCTACAAATTCCCGAACTTACAGCAATACTTTAAGAACAAATAAAGATTAAGGAAGTATATTTTACTTCTTAAAGAACTTGATAATTTTTAGTAAATGAGTGGTAAAGAGCATTAAATGAAAAGTAGACAAACTAACCAGAAAAAGACAGCCATATTCATAAACCAGGATTCTCATCTCTAAAAGTCCCACTTCCAAACCCCAGAGTTTGACAGAGCTAAAAGCACACAGTCAGTTAAATCAATTAAGTTCTTGATCACCCCTAATAAGCTAGACAGAAAAGATCTGCCAGAAAAAAAGCCTATTCTGATTATGATGAGTCGGTGACATGGAGAAAGACTAATGATTTAAGTTGTAGACAAGCTACAATTATACACACACAAACACATATACACAATTTTAACTACAGAGAAATATTAAGTAACTTCTAGAAACCTGGGTCCTACAATTCTATGTGTTACCACACAATAGCAAGCTAGCTGCTAATAAAGAAAGCATTGAAAGACTTCATTTTATAAGTCATAAAATTGGGGGAAATAAATGAGGTAACAAAGCAAGGTTGTCTGGCATGTCTCTTTCACAAGTTGAAGGCATTTAGGTAACACATTCTTTCTATTGGACAGTCCTCATTCCATTTTGAATACGGAGGTCAATCGAAGGAAGCATAGAGGACATTTTCCTTAAAGCTTAATTCATAGAATGTGTCCTATGCATCAGCAGACGCAAAGCCCAGTGCATGGTAAAAGCAAGTAAAATGAGATTGCCATTTAATAAACCAAATTTGTAATTGAATACACAAATTTCAAGTGCTAGAACTAAAACTACTTTCTGAGACCTATCACATATCTGATAATGTTTTCCCAGAGCACTTGCAAATAAAAAGGTTTCTTTAATATTGTGCTATTCCATTTATGTGTTTTATACAAAGTTAAGTCAATCGTATTAGTAATCAATATCATTTGGAAAAAAAATATGTTTGGTAAGCCAGACTGAATTTACAATTTATTTTTACATAGGGTCCTTAGCTGGCTATAAAAAAGACTGTTCAGTTTTCTTTTCCTGCCAAGAAGCAGGCATTTTAGAAGCAGTGATGTAAAAATCAGTCAGGATTATCTGGCTTCAAGTGATAGAATACTCATAATTGGCTTAAGCAAAAAGACTTTATGGCTCAGAGAATTGGAACGTCCAGAAGATGCTATGACTTGAGGCAAGCCTGTGCCCAGGGGATCAAATGAAATTGGCTGGACCCAAGCTCTATTCCATCTCTCTCCTTTTCTTTCTCCACTACTGGCTTTATTCATAGATTATAGTTTCTTCTTTTACACTAAAATGGCTTCCAGGAGCTCCAGGTTTACATTCTCACAACTCTAAGTTAACTCTAGTTAAAAAGGAAGTGTCCTTCTCTTCAGACAGTTCTAAAACTTTGATATTTCAATCCATTGGCTCCGGTTGAGATTCATGTCCCATCTTGAATGAGGCTTGGTGTCCAGAAGAATACAGGATCTTGACAAAATCTAAGTACCAAAAATTTGGGCAGGAAAGATCTCTAAAGAAAAATTGGGGCGCAGGCATAAAAAGATGAGGTGATATGTGCAGAGTGGCAAGTACAACAAGTATCCCTTGCAGAGTTTTCTCCTGTTGGTCTGTCTAGGAAGAGGATGGTGAAGCAAAGACAGGGAGTCTTGTGGTGACATCTAAAAGCCACTAAAATTACATTCCTTGGAAATAGTTCTATGAAAGGTTATATCTTATAGGGTATATATATGTGGCAGCTGAATACCCAAATAAGTATCAGTCCTTCTCCCTATCCCAAATTCAGGTAAATTTTTAGCCAAACTCAATTTCAGTTAGGCAATATCTTCCTGGGTCTTGATATACCTCTGATTAAAAACAATAAAAACATACTTGTATGTAGAAATTGCAATTCTTAGGGTGTTTCTCCATTTGTCATTTCATCTGAAATATTCCCCTGGGAGTTTTTCATCTTATTAGCTAAATTAAACTTGCTTTGCGTTAATACCAAAGTGATAATATAGAGAGCCAAAGAGAACGATCACTGTAATGTTTTAGTTTGAAGATTTATTCTAAGAAGCCAGATGCTGCATTTTTCTTTTTCAGATATGATTTTATTAAAACCAATTCACCTCATCCTTAAATTAAATTTAGACTTTATTATATCCAAGACCAAAATTGTTTATTTAACTCTATTAACCATTCCGTCCCTATCCCTCTAACATCTCATCTTCTATGATTTGGATTAAAATGAAGCTTCAATGTTTTGTTCATCTTATGCCACAGTCCTCTCTGCTCAGGGTTTCTACCCATCCCCAAAGCCAGAGGTTGGTGGCATGCACCCTAGAATTCTTGGAGCCAGGATTTACAACCAGGTTCTAAGATTGTGAAGGGTATAGAAAGAGTATAGAAAGGGTGTAGAAAGAAAGGCCTCTAATTCTTGACATCTGAGTTCAATGTGGCAGAGGAGGAGGAACAAAGATATTGATTAAATTAGGTTGAGAAGGAAAGAAGACTAAGTATCATCTAGACATTATGTTTAGCCTATGTGTTCTCTCAGTCTAGGAAGGATAGCAAAATGGCTGGTCAAGTCCTTAATACTTGACTATTGGAATTTGATTTCACCCTACCATTCCTCAGAAATCAGCTTCCTTGTGGTCACCATTGTCTTATGATTACCAAATGTATGGACATATTCCTGTTTTTATGTTACTTGATATTTCTATCATTTTGTACTCATGACTTCTTTTTCCGTAGAATTCTACTCTCTGTTGTCTTTGGTGAAAACATTTATCTCAATGACTTTTCTCCTACCTTGGTGGTTTTTAGTGTCAGGTCTCTAGTCATCTAAGCCAGAAACAGAGGCAGCCTAAACTTATTCCTCATATATATTCCTTCTCCAACACATTTGATTTGATTTTTAAACAACTTTATTGAGAAATAATTTGCATGTCATACAATTCACTTACTTAAAATGTACAAAGTAATGGTTTTCAGTATATTCAAAGAATTGTACAATTACATCACAATCAATTTTAGAACATCTTTATCACCCCAATAAGAAACCCCATGTTTAGTAGCTATCACTTTCCATTTTCCCCAGTCCTCCACCCCTGTATCTCCAACCCTATGCAACTGGTAACCTACTTTCTGTCTTTATCAATTTACCTATTCTGGATGTTTCATATAAATGGAATCACACATTAAATGGTCTTTTGTCACTGGCTACTTTCACTTAGCATAATGATTTCAAGATTCATTCATCATAGAGCATGTATTAGTATTTTATTCATTTTAATTATCATGTAATTGTCCATTATAAAGATTTACCACATTTTGACTATCCACTGCTCAGTTCATGGACTTTTGAATTATTTCCACTTTTTTGGCTATTGTGAATAATTCCGCAGTTAGCGTTCATGTAAAAGATTTTATATGGTATACAAAATTTTCTCTAGTATATTTACTAGAATGGAATGGCTGGATCACATGGTACATCAATGTTGAACTTTTTGAGGAATCACCAAACTGTTTTCCAAAACCATCTGACACTACCATCAGCACGTGAAAGTTTTCGATTTCTCCATGTCTTCACTAACACTTGTCTATCTTTTTAAATTTTTATTGTAGCTATCCTAGTGAATGTGAAGTGGTATTTCATTGTGGTTTTGATTCGCATTTCCCTAATAATCAATGATGTTGAAGATCTTTTCTTGTATTTATTGACGATTTATGTATCTTCATTGGAGAATATCTGTAAAAGTCCTTTGTCCATTGCCCATTGCTCATTGCCCATTTTGGAAGTGGAGGTTTTTTTATTGTTGTTTGGTTGGTTTTTGTTTTAATTGTCAAGTTGTTTAAGTCCTTTGTATATTTGGGATACAAGTTCCTTATCAGATATATGATTTTCAAATATTTTCTTCCATTCTATAGGTTTTCTTTTCATTTTCTTGATGGTGTTCTTTGAAAGACAAAGTTTTTTAATTTTGATGAAGTGGAATTTTTAAATTTTCCCTTTGTTACATGTGCCTTGCTTAACCCAAGGTAATGAAAATTTACTTCTGTGTTTTCTTCTAAGGGTTTTATAATTTTAGCTCTTAAATTTAGGTTCATATTTTGAGTTGCTTTTTCTTCATGGTGTAAGGAAGTGGTCCAACTTCATTCTTTTGTATGTGGATAGTCAGTAGACCCAGCACCATTTGTTGAAAAGATCAATGAATTTTCTTGGTACCCTTGTCTTGTTTTTAAATACTGTGCAGTATGTATTTTTAATATCTCTCTTTTCCGTTCTCCTTTCCTTTCTGTTGCCTCTGCCAAGTTAGGACTTGGGCACAATGAGAACTAATAAGGTATACATTAGATCTAGATATTGTGTGTGTGTGTGTGTGTGTGTGTGTGTGTGTGTGTGTTTAATCTCATATACATATATCACTAAGTTTTTTTGTGTGGTCTAAAATCCTTATTCATGAAACAGACTGTTCTATAAAGATTTAAGTGTTTTTTTTTTATTTTTTTTTTAATTTATTTATTTATCAGAGAGAGAGAGAGAGCAAGCACAGGCAGACAGAGTGGCAGGCAGAGGCAGAGGGAGAAGCAGGCTCCCTGCCGAGCAAGGAGCCCGATGTGGGACTCGATCCCAGGACGCTGGGATCATGACCTGAGCCGAAGGCAGCCGTTTAACCAACTGAGCCACCCAGGCATCACAAAGATTTAAATGTTTAAAAGGAAAATCATCTGAAGAGCAGTTCTTCAGTTATCAAAAATTGTGAGATTGAGTTCTTAGAAACCACCATTTTGATGGGTTCTTCAGGAAGCAAGTATACGATGTGGAAAGGATTGAGTACCTCAATGAAGAAAGTGGTCCTACTGAAGGGAAAGAGAGAGGCTGGGACATGATAGTGAAATTTGTGTGGATTAAAGAAGAGTGAGGGTACAGCAAACTTTGCTTTTCCTGTATTTTGTTTTAGGGTTCAAATAGTAGTCTCTTAAACAAGAAACAAGTAGTGAATCTGTTAATATTTCAGAAGGGCCATTTGGGAATATTTAATATATAGTCTTGCTGGAAGACTCAGGGAATTGAATAGATTTTTGAGTTATACCTAAAAATATATTCTTTCTCTAATCAAGAATATAATTAACATGGGGTAAGGGAATGGGTTAAATAGGTGGTGGGGATTAAGGAGTACACTTGTCGTAATGAGGTGTTGTATGGACAAAGTGTTGAATCACCACCATACTGTACACCTGAAACTAATATTACACTGTACATTAACTCACTGAAATTCAAAGAATTTATGTATATATAATTGACATGAATAAACCTTCTCTGTCATAGTCTATGACATCATTTATATAGAAACTATGATGACATTATGGAATATCTGTTGTGTTCTAGGTATGCTACATACTTTTTAAACTTGCAACCTTATAATAGTTACAGATGAATGTGACAGAGGAGTTAACTAGAAAGGTTAAGTAACGTGTCCAGGGTCACAGGCCTTGTAAATACTTGAACCAAAATTTCATTCAAGCACTATCTTGCTCCAAAGCCCACATTCTTTTTTAGCCTTAACACACATCAACGTGTTGACCATATACTCATGCTATTGTTGTCAGATCAATGCAAAAAAAAAAAAGCATCGTTTAAGTAGGAAGTCAAAGTGGGCCAAGGTAGTCAGGACAAGTTCAGAAAGAGGTGACTCTTAAAGCAGACTTAATGAGGAAATGGTGGAGGTGTTCTACCATAAAGAATATCATAGTGTAAGAAAAAACTCTCTTAGAACATGCAGTCTGAGCCTTATAAAAGATTACTTTTTTGATTCATCACTTTGGGACAAATGTTCTTGCCTGATTGAATAGAAATGGTACTTTTTTTCTGCACATACCTTTGAGCCATACTCTGAATGCAGAGATATTTCTCCTTGGAACCAGCTCTGCCAGCATGCTTGAATAAGCAGAATTATTCCTCTAAGCTATCTGAAATGGAGCTGAGATACCAATAAGCAAATCATAACACACAAGAATGGAAAAGACAAACATTTATTCCATCCAAATAGTGCTTACATTAATTTGATTAATTAAAGCATGAATGAAAACTATTTACTTGTGAAAGAGCAGCATTAAATTAGCTCTTCATCCTAGGAGACACACTGTGATTGTTGGCTCTCATTCTGTTTTTAGCCTCATTGCTTTCTTGTTTAAAAGCAGTGACTTATACTACATTTTCTCATATTTCCTGCTAGTTGAAGCTGGGCCAGTGCATTGCCGGAGAAGGGGTTTTCTTTGTTTCACTGATGACCAGACTCAAACAAAAGCAGGGTCTTTATATTGAAATTAATAATGAAATTTGTCATCAGATAAGCTTATGTGTACAACAAGGCAACTACCTGAATGGAATCAACAGTATAAAGGTCATCTTATACCTTTTTGAAGATTTTTCCAGAAGGTTTAGTTCCCACTTGTATTCTTTCTATACAATCACTTTTTTCTAAAAAATTTTATAAGCAGCAGGTTTATTTCCATTGCATTTATTACAATATTTCAGTGAGATAAATTGTTTTTTTGACTGTTCTGAAAAATGACACTTCCAGATTCCTTGAAATATATAAGAACTTTAAAAACCTAGTCAAAATTGCTTTCTACTCATTGGCCTTTTACTCAAACAATACTGGTTTAGTTCTGGTTTTGACCTTGTAATATTTGTCTGGGATGACCTTATTGAATATGTTAGTGGGACTTAATATGATCCTTTGTGTTTGTAACTGGGTCTCTAATCTATTAAAAAACCAGAATGTGTTAATAATTTCAGAAATGCAGAAATGAAAGTAAAAGGGCACAGAAAGTTACTTAAAAGTGGAATCAGCTTAAAATGAAATTTAACTTGTAAATAATTATCTGCAACATTTAATGCCATATAATTTATAGTATTTGACTCTAAAAATTCCTTCATAAGAAAAGAAATATGCAGAGTAATAGCTTAAATATAACTTCAGGTTATGTCTAAATAAACAGCAAATTTGTTTAAAATTCAGACTGGATAGAAGATAGAGAGGAAAATCGCTTCTCAGCCTTTTGGCTAAGATCAAGTGTAGAAGATAGAGAGGAAAGTATTTTAACTGGTAATTCCAAATGTAGAGCATAATATTTCCCCAAATTTAGAAGAATTTTACCAAGTGATAAATAAATAGAACATATGCTCTGAAGGGCTGGGCCAAAAAACAAAACAAGTTTAGGTGGAATGTTATATCAGTACGCTAGTAGATATACATTTGTTATTTTTTTCACCTGAGAAACCAGTCTTGATTTTCTCTTTGCTTCTAACTTCAAATTTGTTAGCTCTGTCATCTGGTATACTTGTCTGCATTATGAAATGTATTTCACTCTGTGCTAATCTTGGTTTCATTTTTCCTTCTTACTTATTAGAAGGTAAACTACGTGATGCAGAGATTTTGCTTTGTTTATCTTTGGGTCCTTAACACCTAACACAGGGTCTACCATTAAACATTTACCCCATGAACTGGATCTACACAATGGTATGGATATGCTCAGACATTTGGGATTGCCTTTATTTAAAGAGACAGGACAGGTTTGAATTTTTTTGTCCTACCTTTTTAAATCCACATGACTAACACCTAGAGGTGCAAATGAGGTGGAGGAGAGCCCTGGAGCTATTTCTAGGAAGAAAGCATTTCTCTGATCCTTTGCTTCTGCCCACAGTGTTAATAACACTTTGTTCAGCACCCACACTGTCAATTTCATTCCAGCTGGGACTCTTCTGATTAGCAGTCTGCTCTTTGTGTTCCCAGAGACAGCTAAAAGAAGGAGGGGCCACAATGACAAGAAATTAAATAAATATGATATTGCAGTGTGACAGCATCTTACATCAATACCAAGGGAGAGAAACAAAGAAGCTCAAAGGTTCTCTTGGGATTGATATCCAGCACTGCCACTTATAATTTCAAAATGATTTTGTAGCAGTTTGTTCTTTCAGGAATAACTTAACAACTTTATTTGGCTGATCCTTGTAACAACCTTGTGAATTGGGATGATAGAGGGAGCTATAATACTATATCCAAGATAAGGGAGAAGGGAGTGATGAATCTGCTTTAGATGGTTGGCAGGGTCTATATAGTTCCTGAGATTTACCAGATTAGTAGATTTCCAGGCAGATGATAGGGAAAAAAAGGTTCACAGTGGAGATAACAATATGAAGGGGGGAACAGAGACATGAAAATGTATGCTGTGATTGGGAATATGAAAGCTAATGGCACATGGTAGAGCGGGGGAGATAAACCTGAAAAGGGAAAGCAGGCAGAAATCACACCATAAAGATTTTGCTTGCCATCCTAAGGGGCTGGGACTTCATCCCTCAACAGTAGTGAGCCATTGAATTTTTTCTAGCAGGTAATCATAATTAGTTCTGTGCTTAGTATAAATTATGTAGAAGACACAATTGCTAATAACTGAAACAGAGACATGTAATATTTTTCTTCTTCAAAATATATGCTCCTTACACTTGCGGTCCAGTTTCATCATTCTACCCAGGGAAAAGGCTATCACCAACCTGCCAACTGTAAATCTAACTTTCTTCCCCTCTAAAGAAAGTAACTCTGAATGACAGTGAGTGGGACTCATGGTATTATAGGGATAATCTCAGGTACACTTTAAATTATATTAAAAATTAATAATTTTAAAAGATACAGCATAAGGAATATACTCAATCATGTAATAGCATTGTAGGGTGACAGCTGATAGGTACCACTTGTGGTGAGCATAGCATAACATAGAGACTTGTGAAATCACTATGTTGTACATCTGAAACTAATGTGACATTATGTTATCAACTATACTTCAATTAAAAAAATAATCATTTGCATCTATGGGCCTATTACCATTATTAACAAATTAAATATAATAAATTTATAATTAAAGTACTGCATCTGAACAGATAGAAATGATAGTAGAAGGAGGAAGACAAAAGAGCAATCAGAGTGAGATAGAGATCCAGGAGAGAAACCTGGAATTATTGGCACATGGCAGAAAACCTGAGTTTTGTTGCTGTAACCACAACTGCCATTAAACTTGTCCCAATAGCAAAACTCCCACTCTTGTATTTTAAGCCTTCTGTGCTGGTACTCTGTTCTAAACTTATAAGGCTGTATGACTCCTAACTAACAAGTGTTAAAAATACTGACTGTAGTCTGTGGATAATATTTTAATGTGTGGGTAAAGTGTTTTTCTCCTTCAAAATGTTCAATTGAAGAAAGCCTTTGGTTATTTATTTCCAAGCACATATACAAATTTGGGAACAGCAAGATAAGTTCTGTACCATTATTTTGTTGTTGTTGTTTCCTTTTTGGAGTCTATGGATAGAAAGTGTTATATTAGGTTCTACATCATTAGTTTATTCCAGTAGAACTCTAGAAGTGAAGCTGGGGGATTGGAGTAGTGGTCTCTTCCAGTGACCACTCTTTTATCCTTTCAGTGGCAGGTGAGGTAGGTAGGTTCCCACTTTTATACCTAGAGGAACTTGATAATCATCATTCTGAACTCTAGTTTTGACATCTTACTAATGTCTGTATTGATTAGATCCCTAGCCATCAGTACTGTCTCTTGTTCTTTTTCTTTATGGTGAGTTTTTCTGTCTTGTAATTTTATCCAGATAAGAATAGATGAATGAGAGAACAAAATACTAAAAAGGTAGCAATGACCCTAGAAAAAACACACTAATCAAATCAGAAGAGACCCGAAACCAGGAGGAGAAGAAAGGGGGGATAAAAGAAAAAAAAAATTTTTTTTTTAAAAAAAATATATATGTATATATATATATATATATATATATATATATATATATATATATATGTAAGACCGGTGAATAGAACAGAGCCACACACTTGATTTGGGATATATTTTGGTCTGATAGAAGAAACTACCTCCCAAAATTTTAATGAAAGAAAAACTTTTATTTATATATATATATATATATAAATAAAAGTTTTTCTTATATATGCACACACACAAATATAAGGGTAAACACGATGAAGAGATGGAATATGATTGTAAAGATGAAAATTAAAAACAATTCTAAAAAAAGGAATTGATAAGAAGTTGGTTGAAAAAGAAAAAAAAAAGAGGAAAGAATGTAATCAGGCTGGAGACTAGAACAAAGCCATGTGCTAGATTTAGGGTATATTTTGATCTAGAAGAAATCGTATCCCAAAATTTTAAAGAAAAAAAAAAAACACAAAAAAGCCCCACATGTATACAAAAAATAAGGCTAAATGCAATGACGGAATAAAATGTGACTATAACAATGAAAATTTTAAAAGATTTTTAAAGAGGTATTGATAAGATAAAATAGTTTAAAAACATTAAAATAATAAAGAGGAAAAATTAAAAAATAGAATAAGAAAAGAAATTTTAATTTAATTTTGAAAGACTAAAGAATCATGGGAAAAAAAGCCATGAATTCTATGTGTTGCTTTCCCCTAGCTCTGGAGTTCTGCAGTTCTCATTGATCAGTGAACTTGGTCTTGGCTGGATGTTCTTGCAGATCTTCTGCGGGAGGGACCTGTTGCAGTGATTCTCAAATGTCTTTGCCCAAAGTGGAATTGCATCACCCTTTCTAGGGGCCAGGCTAAGTAATCTGCTCGGGTTCGCTCTGGGAGCTTTTGTTCCCTGAATGCTTTCCGTAGAGCTTTGGAGGACAGGAATGAAGATGGCAGCCTATAGGAGCTGAGAGCTCAGGGCCCCACTCCTGAGTGCGCCCTCAGAGAAAAGCTGTCAATCCCTCCCATCTCCCTGGTCTGCGGCTGCATTCCAAGCTTACCCAGCCTGTGGCCCAGCATTTCTATCTCTGGTGCATGGCCCCATTTGGATTCTCCAAACCCAGCAGATTCCTGCAGCATGTTCCTGTGCCGCTCATCCTGGAAGAGGTAGGCGGGGGGTCTCTCAAGATCTGCCACTTGTGGGGTCTCTGCTTGAAGAGCAGTGGTCTAACTGTGCTTCAGATCATGGTCTAAGGTAACCCCGGGCTGAGAGCCCACTCCTTGGCTCTGTCTCTGCAGCCGGCTTCCCTGCTCCAATACCTGGGAGTTCTGCCACACTCAGACACCCCTGGTCTTTCTGTGACACCATGGGTCCTGAGACCACACTGTCCCAACAAGGGCCCCACCCCAGCTTAGCCTCTGGAGCAATGTCCCTCAGTGGAGCAGACTTCTAAAAGTTCTGATTTTGTGCTCCGCTACTCTACTGCTTGCCAGGAGCTAGCCCCACCCCCCCCACCCCCTGCAGTCTCTCTTCCTGTATGTTGCCTCAGATTCACTTCTCCTTCCATCCTACATTCCGGAAAGTATTTTTCAATTTTCTGTTCCTAGAATTGCTACTTTTCTTCTCTTCTATCTCCTGTTGAGTTTGTAGGTGTTCAGAATTGTTTGATAACTACCTAGCTGAACTCCCAGGACCTGATGATATTTAGGTCTCTTGCTCCTCCACCATCTTGCTCCTTGCCCCCCCTCCACCCTGCCCCATGGTTGTAGTTTTTTTACCTTCTGTTATTTACCCCACAGAGGTGAATTTGTTAGGAAATAAAATTAGGAGTTTACCAAATGCAGTTCTTAGGCTAAATTTTTTAGCTGAGAATTACCATTATAAGTAATAATAATAATGGTAAGCTTGGAAAAATGAGTCTCTATGAAATGGCTGCCATAAGAACCATAAAAAAAGGATTTGGAGTTTACGATCAGTCTTCTGCCTATCAGGGGGATTTTTGCAGAAACCAAGTGACCATACTTTGTCATAAGATTCAGAGCGTGTCAGTGTGTTTAAGTGGTACATCACATTGGTTGATAGCTCAGGACAAAAGAAACCCTCCTGATTAGTGATGTCAGGATAACCTGATTGTACTTTTGTTGTCCTCAGCAGGGAGCCACCAGCCAGCATTCATGTATTCCTGGTGTCAATCACAGGATCACAGGAGACTTTTACCGTGTATGAGAACTTCTCATTCAGTGGGTCATGGAAAGCAGCATTTTCTTTCAAAGAACTATGTTCTGGGAAGAGAAGAGTCTCTGGCAGAATTCCAGGGGTCCTAAGCTTCTCTTCTTCACCACTCTGCCCTCTTCTCCCAATCATCAATCTCTTGACAGTTTATTTACTTTTATCACTCTGGCTCCTTCTGTTTTGCCTTCTCTTTTTGTCTTCCTGTATTAGTCTTTACATCAGTTGCAAACCCATCATCCATTCTTAAATGCCACAGTTAAGAGAAGCAAACCTGAAGATCATCCTTATTTCCATCCTGCCCATATAATTGGCGAGGACCTGGAGCTGAGAACAAAAAGCACATGAATTCCAAAGCTTATTAAAATATTCTCTTCACTGTTTTTATCTCCTGAGTCTGTAGTAGAACTCAAATAGAACCTGACCATTGAGAATAGAAGTCTGAGTTGGAGTTCCAGACACAGGACACAAGACACAGCCAGTAAGCTATAGGATTTTTACCTTTATTTTCTTCATCTTTATGAGGGAATAAAAAAAAAAAAACTAGTTCACAGAACTTTTGTGGGAATTTAATGAGTTAATCTTTGCAAAGTGCCTAGCACACTGATTGGCACATAAGTACTCAACAAACATTAGCTATTGCTAAAATTATTTGTAACGCCTCCTCTTCAAAAGATTATAGCACATATTTTACTCATGATATTTTGTTTATGGAAGCTGTATGCCTAATTTGTACTGCCCCTTTAGTTCTTCATCCATCATTTGAAAACATACTAGTAAATGTCAATTCATACTAATTGGAATTAGTATGATAAGCTACACTCTTTTTCATTAGTATTAGAAGTCTTTGAACATGGTCTAAAAAATTTTGACTTTTCTAGCTTAAGGGCTCTGATGCCCTAATGGTAATGCTACAGGAAAAACATAAAATATAGAGTTCAACTTTTTAAAACTGTCTTGAAGTTGGCAACCAATAATAAAAGATATTGGCATAGTTCAAGGTGACTAAAACTGCATAAATTAAATTGTTCTTTTCAGGGGTTTCCTTGGTTGTATTTCTTCAATGTAGAAATTTATATGGGAAGAATTGATGCAAGAAAAACATAAACAAATATTAGGCCCAAACTAGACGGTCTTTCTCCATTTCTTGAATTGTACAGGTGTTAAAAAATTGGGTGAGATGTGGTAAAAAGTGACAAAGTCAAGTTTTGATCAAACATACATATAAATGTGTAAAAATATATTATTTAATAATTATTATAATCATATATAATGCATAAAATATAGAATAATATATAATACATGTAGCTATATATAAAGAAACATAAAATATATTAAATGTATATAAATTATGTATGGTATATATTTTATACAAAATATGTGTGTATAAATACATAAATATATTATATATAATACATACACACACAAAGCTGGAGACCCAGGAAAGCCAGTGGAGTAATTCAGTCTGAGTCCAAAAACCTAAGAACCAATGGAGTCAACAGTGTAAATCACATCCTGAGGGAAGATGAGAAGTTTCAGCTAAAGCAGAGAGGCAAAAGAAAAAGGGATGAATTCTTTCTTCTTTTACCTTTTGTTCTATTTATACCCTCGACAGATTGGATGACGCCCACCCACACTGGAGAGGGCAATCTGTTTACTGAGTGCATTAGTTCAAATGCTCATCTCATCCAGAAACACTCTCACAGATCCATAGGTAATGTTTACTCTGTGCTTCCTTAGCCAGTTGAGTTTACACATAAAATTAATGACAACACTTGCTTTTATCCCTAAAAGTTAAAGTAATTTTGAAAATCAAGCTGCCAAAATAAAACTATAGTTTTTATGATTAAAATAGTGCCAGAAAGAGATATCATTTAAAAAATTATGTTTTATTGGTTTATTGTTGCTAGCTAAAAGAATGTCAAATCAATTTCAGAATACATATATATGAATATATAAATTCTGTCTCATATATATATATATTCTAGATTATAATAAACATTTTTTATAATGTTTATTGTAATCTAGATTACAATAAACATTAAAAATAAAGTTGTAATAATCTCCTTAAAGTTTGTTCAAAGTCTTTTTCAAGGTGACAAAAATGCTAACATGAAATAAGTGTTGTTCAATGAATTTTTACCAAAATTATTTTAGAACTCCATTGAAAAAAAAAAAAAGAACTCCATTGAAAACAATTGTAGAGCATAGTGGTCTGCTCTCAATATTTATCTAATTAACCCAACATATTTATTGAATACCCACTTTAAGTTCAGGTTTCTGTTTAGATCTCGGATGGTAGTTTAATCAAAGGCATGCTATTTACCACTTGATTTCACACTCTATAATGAAAACACGGAATCCACACATAAAAGTAAATAACATTTCCATGGCATAGTAATAAAAAATGATATGCATATTCTGTGTCTAATTCACTCATTATTTGGACTGCTTTGATGTTCCAGGTACTGTTTTATGAACCAGGTTTATAGCAATGAACAAAACAAACATCTCTGCCTTCATGGAACTTACATTTTTCTTAGCAAAGACACACAAAATGTATAATATGTCAGCTAAGTAATACAGGAAAAAATAAAAGCAAAGTATATAGGGTGTAGTGGTAGGGATCAGGGTTAGCTTTACTGAGGAGGTCATTCTTATCCATAACTAGAATGGCAGAGAAAATGAGTCATGAAAAACCCATAGAACATTCTAGGCAAAGAGATCAAAAGATAGAACTTCTTGAAGAAGGAACATTGCGGCCATGTTAGAGTAACTAGCAAACACACAAGAATGATTGGAATAGAGTGAGTGAGGTCAAGAGTAACTAGAGAATAAATCAGAGAGGTAAAGAGGCCCAGATTGCTCAGCACATGAGGAGCATTTGGTCAGGCTTTGGCTTTATTCTGTGGGACTTAGAGAGCCACTGGAAGGTTTTGAAAAGAGAAGTACCTTACATGATATACAGTTTAATAGGATGACTTTAGTTTCCTAAGAATAGCTTGTAGCAAATGCAAAGGAAGAAGTAGAGAAAGAAACTAGTTAAAATATTGCAAAGATACAAAATACAAGTGATGCTAGTTTGTGGCAAGGTAAAATAGTAAAGTAGTGAGTTTGATTCTGAATACATTTCAGAAGAGAAGCTAAGTATTCATAAATCGATTAGATATGGAGTATGAAAGGAAGAGAAGAGTCAAAGGTGACATAAAAGTTTAGGATTAACATCATTAAAAGATGGAATTGCTATTACCCAAGATGGTGAATATTATAAGAGATGCAGAAGCTCATCTTAGACATGTTAAGTTAGTAGAGAGTGAATATGTTAAATGACATTTGATTATAAATCTAGAGTTGAGGAGAGCGGACTGGGCTAGAGCAATAATTTGGAAGTTGTCAAAGACTGTTTTCTGGTGTATGTCAATGTTCAAAGGCAGGATAATGGAGGGAAAAACCAGCATAAGGCACTGAGAAGAAGCAGCCATGAATAGAAGAAGTAGACTGTAGAATGGTGTCAAGCAAAGGCAAGTGAGGAAAGTATTTCAAGAAAGACGAAGTAGGGGCTCCTGGGTGGCTCAGTCATTAAACATCTGCCGTCAGCTCAGGTCATGATCCTAGGCTTCTGGGATTGAGCCCCACATTGGGCTCCCTATTCAGCAGGAAGCCTGCTTCTCCCTCTCCCACTCTCCTTACTTGTATTCCCTCTCTTGCTGTCTCTCTCTCTGTCAAATAAATAAATAAAATCTTAAAAATAAAAGAAAGAGAAAGTAAGCAAATTTTTCAAATGCTTTCAAATATTATTATTGAAAAATGTGTAACACTGAATTGAGCATGAGGAAATAGAGTCTGGCACACTACAAAGCATCCCCAAATGAACATCTAGTTAGTTCATGGTTTTTTGGTTCTGCTGATCCAGGTTAGACTTAATCTGATCTTATCTGGATTGGTTCATTCACCTGTATGGGCTGCCAGGTCAGCTTGGGCTAGCAATTCTTGGAAGTTTATGGCAAGGAAAGCTGTCTCTACTCCAAGTGGTTTCATGTCTTCCACAGGCAGCCCAGACTTTTTCATATGGTGGTCAGAGAGGATTCCAAGAAAATAAGGAGAAGCATACAAGAAAATTTGAGGCATTGGGGTGCCTGGATGCCTCAGTCAGTTAAGCATCTGACTCCTAATTTTAGCTCAGCTCATGATCTCAGGGTTGTGGGATCAAGCCCCATATCAGGCTCCGTACTTAGTGTAGTCTGCTTGTCCCTTTCCCTCTGCTCCTTCCCCTGCTCTCTCTCTCTCTCAAATAAATAAATAAAATCTATTTAAAAAGGTGTTTAAGAAATTTTGAGGCCTAGACTTAAAACTGGAATGATATCACTTCCACTATATATTCTTTTGCTAAATCATGAGGTCAGCCCAGATAAAAGATGGAAAGATAATCTCCATCTCCTAATAGTAGTCACACTGAAAACAACATGAATAGGTGATAAGAAAAGGATTTTGACACCGTTTACAATTTACCACAGTAATACTGACAAGAGCATACTAAAAATGAAGAATGCAAATATATTCTATAAATTTTTGAAAGGTATAACCTATGAATATTGAATTCTACATTTTTTGATTCATCAAAACTGAAGTTATGTGCTGGAAAGGAATACACATGAAGTATTTTAGGTAATTATCTATTTGCTGAGATAAGTTGATTTTGCATCACATCATTTCATGGTCCTCAAACTGGGATATTGTCTCCCTAAGAGTATGCAGTGGTGTACCTGGAAGTACACAAAGTCTCAGGATAAGTTAGACACATCTTCCTAAAGGGTAAAATTTACCTTCAAAAGAATGGGAAAAATGATTCATATTTCAAGAAAAATATTTAAATGTTATATAAATTATTATAAAATTCCTATGATTTTAAAGATAAAGTGAAGCTTCAATGGTATTTCATGCTTGTAGCATCTCTAGCTCTAATTTGATGAGTTCTAGCTTCTTGGTCATTAGGAGTGCTTTGCTGGAAAATTTGAGAAAAATGATCATGATTTATGTGCACTGAGAATTTATAACAGTATCCTATGTTTTTGCAGAAAACTTATGAAATGAAATAGTTGAGTACACATATTTAAATAATGTGACCTACTAAGTCATTTTATTTTTTTGTGAAATGTTAATAAATTTAAAAAAGCATTTTAAAAACAATACAAGTGTATCTTAATGATATTGTAGAAATAGGAGAAAATTTAGAGAACCAGATTTGTTCTTCTGACTTGCTTATTAGTTAACTCTGGAGAAAATCTGAAAGTGGGCTTGGGTATCCTCATCTATTCCATCTATTCAGTGGGACACTAAATGTGGGAACAAGCTACATAGTATGACCTAAGCAAGGATAAAGTGAAATATTATATAAAGGATCGAAAACATGTGACTGGTACTCAGGTTTTTATTAAATAGGTTCATCAGCATTATGGCTTCCAGTCAACATGTATACTACATATTCTGTGGATAAAATAGGACTTAGATATTTGAACCTCAGATACTATTCTGGATAACTTATTCTAGATGATATGAGACTTTTAAAAATAAAATTTTTATCAAATATTACAAAGACAACATTTCAAACCAGTTTAAGACCTGGAATCCTGTGAGTTTTGGAATTTGTTTTCAGCACCACGGATAGCGTTAATGCAAAAGCTATGAATAATTAAGACTTTAGGATCAAACACCTTGGCAGGGAGAATTTTAGTTTATATACCTGTCCCCAGATTTGAATGGTATTGTGAAAAAGTGGAAAGAAAGCTGTCTATCTTTTTATTTAGAAATTTAAGAATGAACCAGCTCTTCACAATTGCTAACAGAAAAATTAATTAAACAGTTCTATATTGAACACATAACATGCTCAGTGTAACTGGCATTATTTGCCAAATGCATTCTCATAATAACTTTTCTCTTATCCTGCTAAGAAGGTGTAATACACATCTACTGCAGTTATCAAATTTCATATAGCATGTAATTTGATATCTATATATTTTGAACTATTTTAAAAATGGGTTGACTAAAGATTTTCATTTGCCTTTTAGTAATTTCATTGTCCCACATTAACTTTAATAATCTTCCAAAATTACCTCCAAATAGCAAAAATAACAACATAACAAAGAATTTCTCTAATAACAAAAATTTAAACATGTTCTCCACGAAAAGGTACCAGTAAAGATAAACTTGGCATCTAAAATTATTTTATAGGAGATACATGTTACACTCAAAGGTAGTAAATAAAGCTAAGTAAGTCTTAAGGTAAACATTAAGTTTGTAATGCTATGAAAAGCTTCCATTTAGTTTAAATATAACAAATAATTTTAAATGAACCCCAAAAGTAGGATTACAATTTTTAAAAATTTATGCTCTCATGCTTCTTAAATGTTTAATTTACAAGTAATTAAGGTAGTTGATTTCAAATACAGTGGAATTATGTACTATACACCATTTAATCAAACCTACTAAATACAGTGTTGCTAAAGGATCTTGAGTGAAAATGGTTCCAGCTTTGGCCAGGAGATGGAGCTGTGATGTAAGATGCAGGCTTACATTTATTTATTTATTTATTTATTTTTCAATTTAGCATGCTGCTTTCTAACAGACAGTGGGTACCATCGAGTGAGCGTCAGAACAGAAAGCTAAAGCAGAAGCAGAGAGGATGCCGTAGTCGCCCTTTCTTGTTTTTTCTTCTTCAGTGAGGATGGAGCACATGTGAAATTTTACCGTCTGCTTTAGTCAAAATTCTGAAGAACTGCTGTGGAGACTATTATATTCACCACATATATGGATTCTGTGCTATGATTTACAGTTCCCTTTATTTCAGGTAAGGCAACATGATTCTATCTTTGATTTATCCCTGAATTGTTATTTGTGTTAATGATAATTAAAATAAGGTGTGTGCTTTGTAAGCTTGGATTTAGATCTAAAAGATTGAATACCTCTAATTCTGGCTGCCCTAGATCTTTAAATCTTCCTGCACTGAAATGAGATTCAACTCTGACATGCTGTATTTTAATATTTATTTGGCTTTCTGGCCTTTAGTGCCCATCTGTGACTACATTTGTGTATCTTTTGAAGGTAAAGCTTTCAAAGTGAAAGATGGGTTTTCCACTCACAAGGGAAATACCACTCCTTAATGTGGTGAACAAATTGTAGAGATGTAATGAAGCAGATTAACATGGCAGTGGCTTTGCCAAAGCCCAGGGCTGAGCCTTGTGATAGATGCCTCAGAAGCATACCAACATTCTGAGCCCAAAGGCCTTCTGAACAATTCCTACTAGCAATGATGGTATGGATTATTTATGTTTTGGGTTTTTTTTCAATTTTAGAAAAAAATATGTAAGCCATTTCTCCCATGAAAGATTTATGTAATGTGTTTAATAGACTTGGAATGATAGTACAAACGCTCTCCCTCTCCCAGTATGGATGTAATGAGCAAACTAAAAACAGATTAATTGCTGAAAAAATGGATTTTTTTTCTTAGATTTTGGTGTATTTATGATGATAGGACTGTAGTTGTTTAAACTAGTAGATATTGTATAAGATACTCACATTTTAAATTATTTTTGGTGATGTAACATTAGCTGTGCTAAAAGGTGGAATGACTCAGGAGCTGGAAATTGCATGCAACAGCCTTCCTTTTCTCTGCTGCTTCTTATGATTACCCCCTAAATCCTCTTTTTATTGTTATCAACTCAATAGGAAAAAAGCAGTTTAGAAATCCTGCATTTAAGAATCATAACTGTCACTTGTATCAATTTAAAGTAAAATTTTAAAATATTTTTAAAATATTTTTGTAAGATTGTTTTTAAATATCTCTTCTGTCTCTTTGAGAAGAGCAGTGTGTGTATGTGTCTGCGTGATGGTGGTGGTAGAGGTGGCAGGTATGGGGGTGCATCAGTATGTTTCTATCTTACTCATCATTTTGCTATAAAGAGGTAGTTGTGCTGTGTCAGAGGTTGTGAAAGCCAGGGGTCATGATTTTATAGAATGGTTTGAACCACCGAAGAAAAAAATCCATTCTTCTGACATGTGAGGCTGTAAGGAGTTTGAAGTTCCACATAGTTCTATATATATGACAATTTTTAGAATCACAGATTTTTAGCATTTATTTATTTCATCATTTAAAAAAAAAAACTGTGGCTGAGAGATTTGGTTTCCCACAGCCACATGCTAAGTTGAATCAGAAGCAAGGCTAGAACACTGACAGTTCAATGTCTTTCACAGCAGTAACACAATTTACCCCTAGTGTGGTCATTTCCAAATGGCATACTCCAGGTGTGCTGATATTGACTGTGTGTGTGTGTGTGTGTGTGTGTTAATTATATGAAATAGAGTTTCTTTCCAGGTACCCATTGTGTTACTTCATGGCATATTGTATATAGTGCTCAATTTTCTCGAGGCTCTTGACAAAGCATCCAGGAAAACTAAAATAACCATGGAGACTCTCTGTTTCTTAGTATTCTCCTTTCCCATTTGATGAGGTATATTACTCTATTCTCTACTCATAAGTGATATGGATGGTCACATTTAGCCCACATCTCTATTCTTCTTAATAAGAGTAAACTGTATGTATAGATTAGTCTATTGACCCTTACAAAACCATCATCCCATGCTCTGCCCTTCCCGTTCTGTTTTTTTGTTTTGGTTTGGTTTTTGTTTTCACTTACTAGGCACAGACTGCGTCCTACTTCTGCAATATCTTGAGAAAGGAAAAGAATTAAATAAAATGTGTCACACAAACAGTATTTATGGAGTACCATGCATCCACCAAGAACTGTCCATGGTAGAGACTGAGACATAAACAAAGGCATGGAGTTTTCTTCATGGGAATGTGCATGTACAGATAGTAGTATATCTCAAAATCTTATAAACATCAAAATAAGAATGAAGAAAGGTGAGAAGGTGAATGGAACAGGTATATGATGAACACCCATCTTGTGTCAGGCTCACTGTGTTACATCCTGAGATTCATATAAAGCCAACAGTCACAATTTCTGTCCATGAGGAGCTCAGAACCTAGAAAAAAATTTTAAGAGGATATGATAGTTAAATTAGGTCTTTATGGGTGAGTTGGTTATAAACAAATAAATGTAGAAAGTTGCTCATTCCAGGAACAAAGGGGTGAGGCAGGCAAATATAAGGCAATGGAGACCTCTAGGGGATATCATATAGGGAAATTATAGAGAATGGTAAATAATCCAATCTGAGTGAAGCCTGAAAATGTTGTGGCTTTTTTTTTTCTGGAGCAGCCTAAGTTAAGATAATGAATTTGGCCTTTGATGTAACGTATTTGACACACTAACATATACCCTCACATAAAGATGTTCTGTAAGAAGGTAAAAACAATTTTGTTAACAGTGAAAATTTTATGTCCAGATATCAGATTAGAAAGAAAAGCTAAATATATGGTTGTGCATGAAGCTGTGGCAAGAGTTAGATCACACATAAATGAACATCAGCAGGGAATAAAAGTGAGGTAAAGATGACTTCAGTATAACTTTAAGATTAGGTAGAGTGAAAAGAGTCTAGAAAGAATATTAATTGTGGGAAAGTAATGGAAGAGATTGGAGGAATAACAGTTTCATAGGAAGCAAAGCAAGTAAATGGACTACCAAAATAGGGATCAGAAACAATAGCAAACCCATAAAGTGTTTGATTAATAAGAGAATGGGGTCAGAGCTGATAGACTTTGTTGTTATTATTATTAGGTCATGGATAGGTTTTAAGAGGAGAGGTTTAGTAGGTTTGCAGAAACAGGGGCTTGGACTGAGGACTAAATGGGAAATTGGACACCTGAGGAGTAATTTTTAAATTTTAAGATACTTACCAGTGAAGGGAAAGATATATAATATTTTTTATCTTGAGGGGGAAGGTACTGTTGAGTGAAATTTGATTTTAGTCAGGATTAGGAAAAACTCAGCCCCTTCATAAAATAAGGATATGAAGTCAGTAGAGAGAAACTGAAGAAGAAACAAAAAATAAAATGAGGTCCTACAGCAGCCAAGAGAGGGAAGGTTCAAGAATGTATTTTCTTCGAGATACGAAGAAGGGGTAGGAGGTGATATAAAAGAAAGCTGATGTAACTTGCTTTTGGTGCTCTGTACTTGGAAATTAAAACCTTGTCTGTAAGATAAAATATCTCTTCTATTTAAATCAGTTGGTTCTTCAGAAAAGGCTATTTGCGGTTTGTGGACTCTCTGGAAGAAATAATTAATTCTCAGTAGCAAAACACTTTCCAATAGAGCATTTTTTAGTTTAATTAATCCATGAATTAGAAACTAATAACACTGTTTCACATTAGGCTTATTGAACATACTTCAGTTACCCATTTCTTATGGAATGACCTGTTTAAAAACAGATTATATTTTAAACTTTCATAGAATTAGACCAATACATTATCTATTAAATGTATCTAATTTATTTTTAGGTATAATTAACATACAATGTTATATTCATTTCATGTATATAACATATTGATTAAATATTCTGTACATTACACATTGCTCATTAGGATAAGTATAGTCACCATCTGTCACTATTCAATGTTATTACAATATTATTGACTATATTCTCTATGCTGTACTTCTTTGTGCCTTTGCCAGCTTGCAGAAGTGGCCCACTTTCCTCAGCTCTTGGCCAAACACTCTGGCCTCTGATTCCATCTTTACATCTTCTTTTCTCTAATTTGATTATTTCGGGCTGGTTTGCTAGCATCTGAATTAATTACTCAAGCTTGTGCCTTTTCCTCCCTGTTTCATTAGTATTTTACAAGGACATGTGTGAAAAGAAAGAAAAGAGAGTCAGTTTAATTACAAAGTCCCTTCCCTTAGGCAAATTAACCTCCTTTATGACGCTTCCTACCATGAGTTCTTTCTCCCTCTCTATTGACAGATCAGAATCTTGTCTTTTCTAGATCTCCTTTAGGCAATCCCTTGCACTTGCAGGCCAGGGGATAGCAATATGAAGTTTGGAAAAAGGCACAGGTATGATGAAAAATCCCATCCTTCACACAGAAAGGAGCCTTTGAAATTGCTGCTTTCTCAGTTCAGATTAATGTAATTCACTTTAGAATTGGTGGGACAGAAATCCACCTTCTTTTTCTAGAACTAACTTTATCCCACTGTGTGGTGAGCCTGGCGGGTCAGTGAGAAGAGCAGAAGTATGTGTTTAGGTGGCAGTATGGACACAGATGACTTCTCTTCCCTCAGGACTGAGCTTGGGCAACATTGTAAAGACAGTCCTCCCCCCTCAACCCAGAGTCCTCTTCCTCCAGTCTTCTTTTGGGGAGGTCACCTCTGGATATCCTCATAACTACTTTACTCAGCTTCTAAGCTTAATGTCTTTATCTATCTTCAATTTCCAGGCATTGAAATTTTAAGACAGAATTTAGCTTTTATTTGTGTTCATTTTTATTCTGTTGTTATTAAGAAATTGGAGTTACTACTAACAACTGTGGAACTTTTAATCCTTATCCATTTAGAAACTTAATGTTTATTTTTCTTCATCTTTTTTTGATTTCCGTAAGAAATGGGTAACTGAAGTATGTTCAATAAGCAGTACAGACACTTTTGGGGGTGTAGATGGGATAGCTGATGATTTGAAATAGAAACCCTAAGTCAACTTTAATTCCATTAATAACTGTTGTGCACCCCACAGGAGGGTCATAGGCAATGCTATCATATAGCAAACCTAGGTTATTACTTCTCAGCTCAGATTACTTCCACAGATTTTATATTTGGATTTGTTAAGTTCCATTGACAATTATTTATTTTATAGTGTTATAATTTTATAGTAGGTCATACAAAATACAAAGCAGGTCTTAGAATAATATCGTTCAGATTTCTGCTCAAAACAAATATCCTAAAAGGTAAACAACAAGATCTTCTAAAATTTCTATTGAAGAACTTCTCTAACAAATGTTGCAAATACTTTAATATCAACTCCAAACCACTTTCAGATGCTGTCATTAGGAAAAGAAAACACCACTTTCCTTGATTTTATCACCTTTTGCTTTATAAATTTTTAGTGCATCTAATTCAGTGTTCTTTAAATACTGATGATAGTTATAAACAAGTTTATATCAAAGGAAAACCCACTTGGAAAAAAGTCAAGAGATTTAATACAGGTTTTACATTTTAAAATAGTGTGGATTTGGATTTTTCCAACAGTTACTTCACATGTCTGTTACCTGTAGAATACAATTTTAATATGATCTTCTTTAATTTTGTTTACAATAACATTAAGATTCATGAAAAAATATGGTTTGCTTATATTGGTGAATGATCTTCTTTAGGGCTCAAAAAAGAAAAGTCATAATGCCAGTGAAGGCAAATAAGATCTTTAATTATAAAATTGTAATTTCATATTATATTGATTTTAAGAAGCATTCAAATTTTATGTACATTTTGATTATAGTGATGAATACCATTAGCAACATGATGGAAAAGATGACCAGCATTAAGAAGATAAAATAAAATCATACTGAGTCTCAAAAGTTACTCACTTGTCTCCCTGTAATATACATACAGTAGTGTCATCTCTTCCTTATTACATTTGGGTTTAGAGAAATTGGAGGTAGGTTGAAGCAGAGGGCAAGGTGGACTTTGCAAATCAAAGGTGTAGATTTTTCCTGGTAATATTCCATTAAACTTCTAAGTCAAACCTTTATTTGAAAGAAAATGTCATTACTAACCACAATAATAATGGAAAAACTTTTCTTTCATATAAAGGGGCTGAAAGGGTGAAAATTCTGGAGAACTGGTTTAAGAATCAAGGGTATTTAAATATATTTTATTTATCAGAATGTGCTAGAAGATTTTTGAGGGTAAGTATATAGTAATTTTAGTTAACTTTATGTTTGTGCTTGCTAAAATATAAATTTTACAGGAATAAAATTATCTTAGGAAGCAGTAATCCTCAAGAAGCACATTGAATTTCTTGAATTATTATTAAAGTTTGGAATTATTAAATCTTGTATTGTTATCTAGGATCAGTTGGGATTATAATACACTTTCAGCAAGAGATGTCTTGGTGGTATTAGCAGATAAGTGTGCAATTATGTGATTGTATAATTATGCCCTGTTACATCTTGTGTTGGTTGATTTGTATGGGAGAGTGACAATGAAACAAGAAAGTTCCTATTAGGCTTTGTATAAAGAATAGTGAATTGGTTGGAATATCATGAAAAATGAGTTTATGATAAGATTATCATAAGAGAATACTGACACTGTCTCCCTTTTTGGAATAACCGATGTCAAAATGTGAAATATGTAAGACATGAAGCAAGCCAGCTAGAGGCCAATTGGGTAGTATCTCTATCAACCCAGCATTGTGAGCTAGGATGTTTTTCTCCTTTTGTGTCTCAGCTGGATAGAGCATCTCTGATGGCCCAGAAAAGGCCAGATATAGGATAATGCCAGAGAAATACCCAGACTTACACTTGCTATTTCCTACATCAACAGTCCTAGAAATCTGGGGAGCCTGGTTATTTAGATAGGGTGACCATAGTGTATCATCTAAATTAAGATGTGGTTTGTTAATAATTTCTCCAGAACAACATGTGTATATCAGGACTGTGTCAAATGAAGTGCGATATTATGGTCATCACATTTCTAACAGTTGGAAGAGAAGAAAGTAAAAAAAAATACTATGCCATGTTTTATATTTGATCAGTCTACCTAAATTAATGGTCCATGGTTTAGGTGCTTCAGTGTCAGAAAGTTAATATGTAAAATGGCCCATCAATTTAGATAAAGAACATGAAGGTGAGCTGTTCAGTTATTGGCCTTGCTAAACCTACCAACTGAAATCTCTAATGACTCTTCATTGAATCCCTAGTTGTATCATCAGGAATGACATGATTTTATGAATTTTGATCTTGATACATGCTGATAGTACCAACCTAGACTCAGCTGAAAGAAGCAGAGCATAGGAAACCCTTTTGCACTTGATACAGTTTACTCACAGGCTTTCAGGAGAAGATCTGCGTTGATGAGTTCAGCATGAGTCCTGTATCTTCAGAATCAGAGCTTCCTATATCCCTAGGAATTTCAAGGTGAAATGACAGCTACTAAAATAAAAGTAATAATTTGCACAAAACCTATGAGAATCTTCAATTCTGTCAGTTTGGTGGGTTGAGTGAACATAGAACTCATTTGCCAACATCTAGAAACTGTAAATAAAACACAATTTTAAAATGCCTTAAAAATACATGGTTAAGCTCCAAATAAATTTTTAAAAAGCCTTCAATAATCAGAAATAAAGTGATAACCAAAAACCTGAGTAATAAACGTGAAAGCTGACCCAAGGATCTGGAGAGTAGAAGGAGATACATATAAAAAAGCCCAATTTCCCAGAGGGTTTAGTTTTAAAGTCTGTGCAAGTATAAGGCTGAAGTCTTGTAACATAGGGAGTTGAAACTGAGAATCCCTGAGTAGAGCATAGAGCCTCAAAAAGTTCTATAGTCACTGAAATGAGAATTAGAAAATCTATTCTGTTAAATCAGGACTTCAGAGAAACTTGTCTCTGTCCTGTCTTTCAGGAAAAAAAAGGTCTTTTAGAAAGAATTAAAATTTATATATATATAAAACTTATATGCATATGTATTACTTGAAATGCGTAAGTTAGGAAATGTTACTTGGGATCCAGTAAAGGAAGCCATTAGTACAAGACAAGAATGTATAAATAGTTGAACACACTAGAGAAGAGAGAGCAATTGAAGAGCAGCCACAGAGGGGTCAGAAATAAAAGGGAGCAGACATGAACAAAATGGGATGATTCTGGAACAGATTACTTAAAACTGCTCATATGGTTTCATTGCTGACCAAGCCTACCTGAAGCACTCAAGGCAAAAAATTGAGACTGGTCATTATTTGGGAAATAAATTTCTTACTTGCTTTTATGTTTTCATTTGTTTCTTTTAAAAATTCATATTGACTTCTTTTGTCATATTAGTTCAGATTCTCAGAAGAAGAGATAAAACATGATATTGTGGAAGAATCCTTTGTACTCAGTATTGATCCCATTCCTATCACTCCCTTCTCAGGTAACAGCTATTTTGAATTTGATGCACAGTCTTTACATTCATATGGTAAAATGATAGTCCACTTGACTTGCACAGATATATAACATGAAGTACTGTTTTACATGTTTTCTTAAAATTTTATAAGTGGTATTATACTGAAAATGTCTTTTCATATTTTCTTTTTAACCTCAACATCATGTTTTTGAGAATTGATCTGTTTGATATATGGACATAAGTTTCGGTAATTTCTACTGATGTATAACTTCCGATTATAGGACTATATCACAAGTTATTTATGATTCTATAATGATGGATAGATTTTTTACTATTATAAACAATGCTGCCATGGAAATCTTTATTTTTTTTCATCTACATGTGAGTTTGTGTCATAGATCAAACATCCTGCTTGAAAGTTTTACTCTTTTTTTTTTTTTTTAAGTAGGCTCCATACTGGGTTTGCAGCTCCAATGCGGAGCTTGAACTCACAGCCCTGGAAAGTCAGACACTTAATTGACTGAGCCACCCAGTGCTCCAACAGTTTTACTCTTTTGATCGTACTTCAAATAATTAGTCAATAGTCCAAATTTCCACCACCAACATTATAATAGTTTTAATCTACTTTTTTTACAGAGGGTAAACCCATTATAAAATTTTGAAGTAAATGGAAAATTCTTAGTGTTCATGTGATGAATTTTTTGGGAAGACAGTATCAGTCAACATTTAAAAGATGCTTATCTTTTTGTGTTTTTTTAGTTTTTGTTTATTTATTTGATAGAGAGATCACAAGTAGCAGAGAGGCAGGCAGAGAGAGAGAGTAGGGAAGCAGGCTCTCTGCTGAGCAGAGAGCCCGATGCGGGGCTCGATCCCAGGACCCTGAGATCATGACCTGAGCCGAATGCAGAGGCTTAACCCACTGAGCCACCCAGGCGCCCCAAGATGCTTATCTTTTGATGGAACATTTTCACTTCTAGGAATTGGTCTTATAAATGTGCTCACACACGGCATTCATTGCAGCCTTGTTTATTAATAGTAAAAACCTGGGAATTACCTAAATATCCATTAATGGGGACAGGCTTAATCAGTTGTGATACATCTTTATAACAAATATCATATAGATGTTAAAAGTAATTTTAGGCCTGTATATACTGATATGGAAAAATGATCAAGAAATATGGTGAAGTGAAGAAAGCAGGTTTCATAACACTATGAATGGTGTTATCTCATTTGTGGGGAAAAAAGGAAAAGCTGTTATAATTACATTTATTGATATGTATTTACATATGTTTAGAAACATTTTGGATGAATATACAGAGTCTTTAACTGGTTATTTTGGAGCTCTGGATTTGTATGGGGAGATTAGTATGTAGGATATTTAACTTATTTTTACTTTAATTTCCTTTATTCAGTTTGCATTTTTAATAGTAATCATGAATTTCTTTTGTACACTAAAAATACACATAAATATTATCCATTACTTACCGTCTGATAATATTTTTCCTTTTATGTTTAAATGTTATAACTTGCACCAAAGTATTTTTTAATGTAGATCCATGCTGCTTGGATGTAGTTTAATAGTATTTATCCTAAATGAGATTTTTCTGTAGGGGTTTTATTTTCTGTGTACTTTATTCTTTCTCTCTCTCTCTTTTTAGCATCAAAAATTATTCAAACCTTAAAAGCAAACCCATGATAAAATATTGATTCAGATTATTTGTACATTTGAATATGTAGCTTCTTAGGAATTTGCACAAATACGTGATAATTGGCTTTAAGCTCACTGACACTATCTCTAGCCTGATTCCCTTACCCAAAATCTTGGTAATGTCAGTTTGTATATAGATGATTTCAACATACTGTCTATATTAAAACCTAAATTACCAACTTAGCTCTCTTAAAATCTTTTCCTCCACTGGTGGTTTTCTTTACCCTTTCTCAGGCACTCACTTGCATGGTTGTATCTTAGACATCTTCTTTGTCAATATGGTGACCTGACCATGATCTTTACTTCATGCAGTCTGCACCACCTAGCTTTGTACCTTGAACCCCAACTCAAACGATACTTAAACCCAACCAGGACTCCAGTGCATTGATCTTACCACACTTTCACTATCCTCACTTACTGAATGTCCTCTTTACTTTTATTAAATAGATTAAATTCCATGGCCATCCATAATAATCACCTCTTACATATACATACACACTTAACTACCCACCCTTTTAAATTATCTGGAAAAATACCCATTCTAGTCATTTCCAACTCTCCCCTACTCCATACTTGCATCCATGCAGGTAGACACAAGCACAACCTCAAGTGGGCCCTTGATACTGCCCAACAATCACCATAGTGCCCCAGACCTCTCACTGACCCAGTTTCTGGGACTTGGATTCCCCATCCTCTCTTTTCTCTTCTCCCCATTACTTCCTACTTCATCTTCATTCTCATTTGACAACTTTGGTTCCCACATCACTAAGAAAATTGAAACAATAAGAAGAGACTTTTATCTCTTCAGACTTTTATCATAACTACATGTACCTCCCTACCAAGTTCCACACCTACATAATCTGACTTCCCACCTGTTACCTTAAATCAACTATCCCTGCTTCTACCTAAAATAATCCCTGTGTCTGTGCACCAGATCTTATTTCTCTATTTCTTCTTACCTACACAAGGGCATTGCTTCAGCAGTTCTTTTCTGTCTTCTACTTCAGTAATTTTAGTTCTTTAGTGTATCATCATGCAAGCATTTTATTATTGCTTCTATATTAAAATAATGTTTTCCTTCATCAAGTACTTCTCAGTTTCTTTCCTTCTCTCTTCAAAAATACCTGCCATAAAAGTTTACTGTATTTTCTCTCCCTTTTTCTCTCCACTCCCACATTCCCTTTTAAATCCACTTTAGTCAGGTTTTCATTTTCACCATTTTATCAAAACAATTCTTGATAGGAATCCAATGAACACCACACTATAAAATCCAATGGTCCATTCTCACTCTTTGACTCGATCATTCAGCAGTATAGGACATAGTGCGTAACTGAATTCCCTTGATATCCTTCTTTCCCTTGGATTCCTGGACAGCCTATAATCCTGGTTCTTCTTTTGTCTCACTTCTTCACAGTCATTTTACTTTTTACTCTGCCTTACCAAATGTCAATATTTGGGCGCGTCCCTGGTTTAGTCTCTGATTCTCTTTTCTTCTGTATCTTCATCACTTGTAATCCCATTGAATCTCAAGGCTTTAAATCTCATAAAAATAATGATGACTTCCAAATATGTTTACCCCCAATTTTCTGCTGCACTAAAGATCTATGTGTCCAGTGGCTTATTTGACTTACTGGTTTGAATAT
This sequence comes from Mellivora capensis, assembly GCA_004024625.1. Lineage (NCBI taxonomy): Eukaryota > Metazoa > Chordata > Mammalia > Carnivora > Mustelidae > Mellivora > Mellivora capensis. Next base: position 13 of record PISX010018587.1, on the reverse strand, counting down.
TTTTTATTTATTT
>PISX010018586.1:0-40392 GCA_004024625.1 Mellivora capensis | reverse complement strand
GTATTCATCCTTTCTGATGGAGGCATAATACTCCATAGTGTATATGGACCACATCTTCTTTATCCATTCGTCTGTTGAAGGGCATCTTGGTTCTTTCCACAGTTTGGCGACCGTGGCCATTGCTGCTATAAACATTGGGGTACAGATGGCCCTTCTTTTCACTACATCTGTATCTTTGGGGTAAATACCCAGTAGCGCATTTGCAGGGTCATAGGGAAGCTAAGAGAGGCCAGTTCTACCATAATCTCTACCTGCTCACAATAAACTTAGAGCACTGGACTTGGTAAGCTAACAGACACTTGTTTAGAAGTAATCAGTCTCTTTTCAGCCAATCCTTTTATACAATTCCCTTTGGAAATTTGTCTGCCATAACTTAATCTTATCCTGAGCTTTCAATGATCTCATGCCCTTGGTTCCATTGATATTTGAGAGCTTTGGTTTTGGAATGTAAATTACATTTTATATCCATCTAAGGGGAGGAGTCTCTGTGCTGGCCTCATGCCTCTTCTGAAGGTCATGGCTCCCGTCAGACAGCCCTGTCCACCCAGCTCTGTCTCTGGGTCTCTGGATTCCAGAACTGAATCAGAGGGTAGGGTAATGCTAGCTCTATGGCACTCGCTTTGGGGTACTGTCCTGTTCCTTATGTCCCCCCTCCCCACTGTCCACACCTGTGTGAATAGTTCCTGTATTCAGTGCTCCTCAAATGACTCAGTGTGAGTGGGTCCTCTATTCCTGTTGGGACTCCAACCAATACAGAGTTCTGCACCTGAGTGCATTATGTGTGCAAGGATGTGAAGCTGTCTGGTGCCTCCAGGAGGCGCTAGCTGAACACTATTGGGTGTGTGGGGGAAGTAAGGGGGAGCTGAAAGCTGCAGCTGTCCAGCTTCCGATGCTAGTAGCTATGCCCGATGTCCATGCACTGGTTTGGGTGTTTGGGGCTTTCCCAAACATCACCCCATTTAGTCTTCTCTAAATAAGGAGTTTCACTGTTAATCCCATTACACAGGTGAAGGAGCTGGTCTTGTTGAGTTTCAGGAAGTTCACCATGGTCACAGGGCCAAGAAGGGTGGAGCTGGACGGGGACTCAGTCATAATTCAGAGTCCATCCTCTCATCCCTGTGAAGGTGTTTGGACTTGACCCCACAGGCAGTGCATGTTTGCCTACCTTTGCTGTCCACTCAGCTTTACCTTGTGCCATGAAACTCATTTCCCACAAAAGGACATCAGCTTTTTCAATAGTTTCTTTCTTCACGACTGTGTCTCATTAAACCAAAAAAGTTTTTAAGACAAATTGATGTTAGAATAGAATTAACGTGGCATGGACTTTCCTTATACTTACTGGCAAAATTAAGCTCACTGCTGAATAAAGGATGGAAATCCTGGAAAGATAAGAGCATTCTTGAATACGGGGTACTTGTTAGGTGGGTGTCTGCCTACGTGTCCCTTGATGATTGCTTATTTTCTCAGAGCCCATTTAGGGAGAGTTGCCTGATGACTTGTTCTGGCTTCCCAGGAAACAGCAACCTGGCTCAGCCATTAGGTCACAAGGCAGAATTCCCCATGAGAGAAAACACCAGAGGAATGACTTGTGTGGTCTATTGTATTCCAAAACCAGCACGGGCAGCTGCTGCTCACATTCCCAGAGGGAACCCCTCCAAATCTAAAAGCCTTTGTATCTCTGAGCGGGCGGGCATCTCCTCCTGAAATTTTGAGTGCTATGGTCCAGAAGGTTCTTTGTCTTCCTTCTGTCAAATAACAAAGAACTTCCTTCTGTCAAAGAACTAACTCCCTAAAGTGAGCTGAAATGACAATCTCTATTAAGAACCATGTGCAGAACTGGCGAATTCTTCTCTGTGGTGTTGATGGATGGGTTAACAAGAAAAAAGGGAGGGGGAAATGCTTATACTACATAGAGTATAAGCACCATCTCTTAACTAAGAAGGAAGGGAAGGGAAGGGACAGGACGGGTTGGGAAGAGAGGGAAGGAGGAGGGAAGGGAGGAGGGAAGGGAGAAAGGAAGGGAGTTTGGCTGGTTTTAAGTTCTATCCATGCAGGTGGAAAGCCCTGGCTAAGAATCTGGGAAATGCCCGGGCCAATTAATTATGGCATGCTCCAGCTAGTATACATGGACTTGCTCTCTGCCTTCAGAGGCATAGCTATGGGACAAGGATGATCTTCCTAGTTCCCTTGTGCTCTGGTGGCACTGGCAGGTTCTGGATGGTTGTCTGAACCTGATGGTATGTATTGGGGCTTTTCATTTAGTTATTTGGTCCCATTAATTCTTCAGAGTTGCAAATGTCTGAAACTTCTTATTAGAAGTAGGAATGATATCCCGCTAGGTTTTCAATGTGAACTAGTGAGAAATACTAATTGGAATACTAGGGATCTAAGATAACATTTCAAGACAGAAATACACACTTAATTTCTTCTTTGTGTATGGTTTTGTTGTTGTTTGTTTTCTGTTTTGTTTGTTTCTACAATCTATGCATTGGGGCCCTTGAATCACAGCTGCTTATTTGCCACTATATAAACAAACCACAGTTTGTCAAGTCCCCTACTGATGGACCATTAAATTGTTTCTGGCTTAGCTCTTTTTCTCTCTCACCAACAATGCTGTAATAGACATCCTTGAACCATGTCTCCTTGCACACACTTATACCAGTTTCTCTAAAATAAATACCAAGAGGTGGCTTGCTGGGTCATAGAGTAGGATTAACTCCACTAGGATTTCTCAAATTACCCTGTAAAGTGAGTGTACTAATTTACAATTCTACCACCAGTGTTTGGGTTTCCATTTTCCTATGACATTCCCACCAATACTTGGTATTATTAGATTTTTTTTCTTCTTTCCTTTTTCACACAATGAGAATGACATTATGTCTGGCTGTTTTAAAATTTTCATTTCCTGGATTTACTGTGTATTTTCATATTGGCCAATTAATCTTCCTTTCTTGTGAATTGCTTAGGTCAGTTGATATTTTCATATTGGTTTATGGGACTTCTTTGTTTAGGTTGGCTACTAATCCTTCAGTTTTATGTATTGCAAATATTTTATCTCAGTCAATGGCTTATCTCCTTTTTTCGGTATCTTTGACTAATAGAAATTTTTACAAATTTTAATGCAATTAAATTTATCAATCTTTTTCTTTTATTTAGACCCAACGTGTGGATTATTCTGCTCACTGTTCTTTTCCTTCCCCCTCTCACATTACCTATGGAGATAGATTGCCAAACTCTTCTGTCATATTTAGACTGAAAAGATTTAAATTAATCATTTTAGGGTCAAACTTAGGCTCATAGGAACACTGGGGACAAACACTGAGGTCCCTGTGGCACGCTGAAACTGAATCCAGCATGAAACACCAGAGAAAGGAACAGATGTATGCTTTGGAAAAATTGATAATGCCTTCCTATTTCAATGTTTATATCTGCTCATGGTATCGTCCACAGAATGGTGATGCAGCATTATACCCTGGGCTTTGGTCTCCCTTTGGAATGAGTATCCATTTATAGTCAGTGTGTATTTATTTAATATCCAAAGCCCAGATGTCCCTTCTCTTCTGTTTTATGACATAGGATCAATAAGATTTGCATAATACCCTCCAGGAAAAGATGCTGATTGAATCCAGAAGAGAAAAAAAGAAAAAGTTTTAAGAAAGAAAAGTTTGTTTGCTGAGATACGTTATCTCCTGGGCTTGAATTGTCACATCATTTCTTATTACTGTTTGTCTATAGGAGTGAGTGAGTTGGTTCTAAATCTTCCAGTGTAATATATCGGCATTTAAAAAAATCTTCAGTAAGGTGTCTACATGATCAAAAATTCAAAGAAAACCAAAAGACAAGAGGATAATTCACTTTTTGTTGTTGGGGGAGCAATCTCGTGGGAATCTGAAGGACCACTGACAACTATCTCTTTATCCCTCAGCTTAGCTGGAACTCTTAGGGCTGAAAATTCACCAGCCCTAGTCTTTCAACAATTTTTCTTCTTTGAAAATAATTAGAACCAGAAAGAGTTTACATCAAAGTGCTTAAACATGAAGATTGTAAACAGACACTTGTTAATTCCCAGACATAGGTTTCCAGATAATTTCCTTTGGAGAAGTAAACCTGTGATTGTTTCAGTTTTACATATTTTTCTCTTGGATCTTTGGTCAATTTCCCAAAGCCAAACTTTTTTTTTTTTTAATGATGTCAGGATCCTCAGAAATATGCCTGCCTTATGTTTCCTAACAAAACTTAAAATCTAATAAAGAAGAATCCTATTTTTCTGCTATAACCCTTACCTAAAATGAAAGTGCAGAAGCTTCTAGATAAAGCAGCAAAAGCCCTTGGGTTTGGGGCCCAACTTTGTTCATTTTACAGTTGGCCAAATGTGGAAGTTTGAAGGGAACATGAGACATGCAGTCATCTTTTGTTTTTTTCCTGTAAATATTATTTGAATGAAATGTCCATTTCCCTTTTAATTAAGTGAAAGATCCAATACAAAGGCCAGTGGTCATGTGGTAGCTCTGTAGGACACTTTATAGTTGTTAGAGCCCTTTCTTTTCATTATACACTACCTTATTTGATCTTTACAACTTCCCTGATAGGGCAGGCAAGGAAGGTGTTATTTAATATGTAAATTTTGATGTCTAGACCAGGCTGAGATATTACAGGGCTCAGGAACAAAGAGCTCTTTGCTCAAGTTTATATATATGGTTGAAAAACTTCTGTGATCATCTTATTATGACAGCCTCCCATTTTATATTTATTTTACCTGCAAGTATGAGTTGCTCCATCCAAAAGATGAGTTTAAAAGTAGACATTCATGCCCATGAGTTTAAGCCCTCTTCCCATAGGGGCCTTTAACCAATAGCTCCAAGTCAGAGTTTGAAAGACCAACTAGCTTGTTACAGATCAGGACAATTCTGAGGCAAGGCTCACCATCCAGAGTCCCACAGAAGGGTCTGGCAGAAGCTACTCTCTGCACAGTCTTGCCTGAGATCACACTATTGCTTGGCTTTCTCCCCTTCTCTGTCTTTCTTCCCCAGCCCTTACGCATGTCTCCTTGATAAATCTCTAGGGAAATCTTTGTCTCAGGGCCTACCTCTAGGGAACCCCATCTAAGACACCTAGATTTTCCAACCGCTGAGAGTCTTTCCTTCATAGAACAATCCAGTAACAGTTTTATATATTTTGGTTAGTCTTTGACCATTACCCACATAAGGCAGGGACTTGTGTTTGAGTTATTATTGTATCCCCAGCGCTTGGCACTGTAGCTTAAGAACAGCCGATAAAGATTTACTTAATGAAAAAAAAAAAAAAGCAGACTTTAAGATGGCTATTAGAAAATAACGCCTAGATGAATGTTGCTTATTTCATATTTGTGAGTTGAGTAGGTTGCCTTAGAAATGCTTTTAAGTACAAACTCACACAAGACTTTTACCTCAGAACAGCTCCGGCTGGCCATGCCAGACATCAAGGAAGGGATCTGGGAGTGAATTCATGGATGTGAAAATACCGAAGGGCTAGTTCGAGGTCAGTTTCGTGGGATGTCCACTAGACATTGACCAGCATATCCAGAACGCTGCTAAACTCCATCTTCAGCAGTTTATTTCTTGGGATTACATAAACATAGCCAATTCACAAACACATGTGCTTAGTCACAAATACTAAAGGGGGCTTTTCTTTTGAATAAATGTTGGTTGAGTATAATGTATATTTTTTAAAAAGGACAGCTCTTAAGTCCCTCAAGGACTTTCCACAAAGGGCACATTCGCATGTAACTAACATGGAGATCAAGTAACAAAACAGCCCTCCTGAAGATCCCCTATTCTCCATTTCATTTACTCCTTCCTCTCTCCCTTCCAAGAGATAACTGTGACCCTGATCACCAATAATTATCACACTTGCTATCATAGTCAAGTTAATTAAGACACTCATCACAGCACATACTTACTTTTTTATGAGAATGTTCTTCTCGGCAAATTTCAAGTATACAATATGTATTGCTAACTATAGTCACCAGGCTGTGTGTTAGATCCTCAGAATTTACTCATCTTGTGCCCTTGGACCAATGCCTTCCATTTTCCCATCCCCTAGGTCCTGGCAACTACCCATCTATTCTCTGTTTCTATGAGTTGGACCTTTTTTTTAGACTCTGTGTAGAAGGGGTACAGTTAGTCATTGCCCTAAATCTGTGAGATATTTATTTCCAAGAAATGCCTTTCTCTCATCCTGATAACCCCACTAATTAATATCTTGTGAAATTCTCTTTCTCAAAATGATGAATTTAAATAAAACGTGGTGGGGCCTCTGGGTGGCTCAGTTGGTTAAGCGTCTGACTCTTGAGTTTGGCTCAGGTCATGATCTCAGGGTCGTGAGACTGAGCGTGGGGCTCCACCCTCAGCACAGAGTCTGCTTGGGGTTCTCTCTCCCTGTCCTTCCTCATTCACTTTCTCTCTTTCAAATAAGTGAATAAATAATCTTTTAAAGTAAATAAATAAATAAAACATGCAGAAATGACTTAGTTATAGTTTTAAGATACTACAAGAGAAAAAGGCCATAAAATAAAGATTCTTTTCTCCCTGCTATACAATAACACCCTCAAAGATTCAATATTATTCAACCAAAGTCATGCCGAATTTATTAAGGGCAAATCTGACAAGTATTATCCTAAACACTGAAGAGCTATAAAAAGTCTATAAGATATAGTTCCTGCTTCAAAGAACTTCTAATACACTGGTCGTGCTAGTAGTGTGCATCTGTGTGTGGAAGAAAAGTGTTAAGGATGTGACAACATCAGCAATGACAACGTGAGGATAAAGACCTAAACCAAGTGAGAGGAAGGGTTACTTTGGTTTGATTGTAATGATGAGAAAGGGTTATACTGATTAAGATAATGGAGCTGTTACTACAAAACAATATTCTCAGTCATCAAAAGCTAAAAACAGGTGTTCCTGATTGGTGGTTGATTCTGCTCCAAATGGCAAATTAGAGACCAAGATCCTTCCATACCGTGGGTCTTCCATCTTCAATGTATAGCTTCCGTGTTTGCTCGGCTTGTCTGCTATAAGCTGGCAGAAGGAGAAAGAACATGGAGGATGGGAAGGTTTCATAGCTAGATCTGCAAAGGGTATATGTCATTTCCACTCAAGTTCCATTGGTTGGAACTCCACCATGCGACCACAGCTAATTGAGAGGGAGGTTGCGAAGTATAGTCCAGCTGTGTGTCCAGGAGAAGAGATGGGTTTTTTGGTCACCTAGCAGCCTTTGCCACAGGCTTCATGATGGCAGGGCATTTAAAATAGGTCTTGAAGCAATGTAAAGGATTTTGACAGAGATTGGAAGTATTAATCTAGGTAAAATGAAAAGCATGAAGAATGACCCAGGAGTAGCCAACAACAGCAAAAATGAAAGAGCATATTTGGAAAATAAGAGATGGCCCAGTTATTAGGAGCTTATAGTGACTTCCATGAGAGAAACTATTGGAAAAGTAGGTTGAGGCTGTTTCCAATCTGAAACCACATTTTCAGATCACACTGAGAAGGTTACATCCACCATGGTTCATTTTATTTCTTTTCTTTTCTTTCTTTTTTTTTTTTTTTTTAAGATTTACTTATTTGAGACAGCACAAGAAGCGAGGAGGGGTGGAGGGAGAGGGAGAGGCAGAGCCTTAAGCAGACTCCATGCTGGGTGTGGAGACTGACACAGGGCTTGATCTCAGAACCCTCAGATCACAACCTGAGCCGAAACCAAGAGTCAGAGACTTAACCGACTGCGCCACCCAGGCGCCCCTGGTTTTGTTTTTTTAACTACCAGAACTCATCTCCCACTTGCGGGAAAATTGTGGTGGAGACTCATTTTCTTTCTCTTTCTTCATACTCCGGTCTTTCCTAGGAAGTGAGTTCTTAATGTTTGTCTCTAGCACATGGTGGCAGCGGTCAAGCGGGGTGAAGACCCCCAGCATAAGCAGCTTGGTTTTAAGCTTTCAGAAAATCCCCAGGGGGTCTGCTGCCAAAAACCAGTCTAGAGAATGGTATCTGCTGAATGCTGTGTTTGGGATGGATCCCAAGTTCAGTAGAGGGGGGAGGGAGAGGAATTCCTTTCTGACTCTAGGGCACAATCAGCTCCTCAGGATCCTGGAATTTAATTACCCATTTTGTTATCTTAGCTTGCATAGCTGCAACTGTGCCTTAGCGTTGTAGAAGTATCCGGTCCTTTAAAATCCAGCCTCAGCGCTCAGCCTGGTGACCTCCTGACAGTGATTCATTGGGAAGGGTGGGAGCAAGGGAAATCCTTTCCCCTCCCTTCAGATCTGCCAACTTGGCTCTGAACCAACAAGAATGTTTTAGCCAGAAAATATATGTCCCCAAACTCTCTACCCTTTTTCTTACCCTTACATCTACTCCATGTTGCACATTCTATTTGGTAATCGTATGCATTCATATTTGCGAAATTAACTTGGACCTAGGCTTTATTGTGTGCCGACTCTGGGAATCTTCTCTGTGAATTACTCCTCCTTCCTTCTGCTTCTGACTATGAAAATTTACCTTGGATCTACAGTTGGGGGAGGATTTATTTCATTGTTCCTACCAAGATACAAGTGTAATTGTATATGTTTCTTAGCCCATTAAAACAGCAACAGAACCTTTGATGTAATACCTGAGCATCTAAAAAGTACTTTTCAAAGCAAACTTGAGGGAGATTTAGCACATCATTTTTCTTTTTCTTTTTCTTTTTTTATTTCTTTTCAGTGTAACAGAGTTCATAGTTTTACACCACACCCAGTGCTCCATGCAATGCATGCCCTCCACAATACCCACCACCTGGCTCCCCCAACCTCCCGCCCAGCACATCATTTTTCAAATATAACTGAACACATCAGTTATACTTGTATGTTATGGAAAGGAAGGTGTTCACTTTCCTCTGGCAAGAGTTTCTAGATTTTTTTTTTTCTTTAGCTGGCCACAAAACAAACCTAAAGAAATCATTATTACATTATGTCCTTTGTCCTCTGTGCACCTTTCTTTCTCTTCTTCACCAAGATGCCCTCACTGGTTCCTCTCCCTGACTACCTCCTGCACTTATAGCCTCTGAGAAACTAAATCTTGCTGGTGGCAGGTATTTGGTGTTTTTGGTTTTTGGTTGCTTGCATGTGGGGAAGATGAAACTCTTTAGGTCGGTGGTACAGTACCAGATCATTCCCCAACATTTTCTGAGATCTACATACCTTTTAAATCATTTGGGCAGACAACACGATATAATGGAATGGAACGTGAGCAGTCATTAAGCAGACTTGAGTCCAGATTCTAGCTTTGCCTCTTACCTCTGTGAAACCTTCAACAAAACACTTGACCTCTCTCATCCCCTAAACCTGCATTGTGATAGCACTGTTTAGTTTTAGCTGTTCTTGAAGTTTATCTACATGGAACAATACAGTATGTATTTTCTTGTTCCCAGTTTCTTTTACTTGATATGATGTTTGTGAGTTTCATCCAAGTTGTTGCACATAGCAATAGTTTGTTCCACGAAATCTACGGTAGTGCGTTATATATCACAAGTCATCTGTCCATCCTACTCAATGGACATGGGGTTTGTTCAGTTCTTGTGAATTGTGATTCTATGATCATTTTTGTAAAATCTTGTGTATATATTCTGTTGAGTAATGTGATACACCGGGTTCCCCAGGCGGCACCCCTGAAAGAGATTTGCTTGCAAGAAGTTTATTCCTTTCTGCCATCAAGACCAAAGTTGGCTTTAAGATCAGTACCCGTGGGGGAGCAAGGAAGGCGAATTGGACACCAAGAGACAAGTCGGACTACAGTGCAGTCACAGCAAAGGCCTCAGCCAACCTATGGAGAGCTCTAGAGCTGAAATGGTCCCACAGAGTTGTGCCAAATAGGGGCAAGGAAACTAGACCTTTATCAATCCTCATTTACCAGTCATTGTATGTTGACTGACCCGGGGAGGGAAGCATGATTTTGAATGTGACATCTGTCTTTGGCAGAGAGTGGGGGCCACATCTGTGAGCCATTAGCCATCAACATTTCTAGGAGCTGGTAGAATGAGTTTTCCAATCCTAAAAGTCCTAGCGTGTGTGTGTGGGGGGGGTTGGCAGTGAATCACAGCTGTATGCCACAAGTTGTCCACTACATGTCTAATTTCTAAGAGTTGACTTGCTGGTTCATAGGATATGGGTATATTCATCTTTAGTAGATACTGTCAAACAATATTCCAAAGTGTTTGTACCCAAACTCCCTCTTAATTTAGATTCTGAGATCCCCAAGTGGGACCTTACCATGCAGATAAAGGAACATTTTTAGAAGGAAAACATAAATGTGAGAATATCCTACACATTAACTTAATATTTTCTATATTATGGGGAAAGCAAAACTGAGAACCCTTGGAATGTGCTATTTATCATTTTCTACCTTATGGCTTAACATCCTGAAAAATGTCAACACAGTCCGGAATGTTCTGAAATCTAGTTATTGGAGTTAATGAATTCTAAAGACTTTCTTCTGTGCTAAGAAAAGAAAGGAGAAGAGATATATGAATTGACTGTTGCCTTGAATTTAATTTTTCAGAGTGGCCAAGTCAATGAAGGTCCCTGTATACGAGACCCCAGCGGGATGGAGATTCTTCTCCAATCTGATGGACTCGGGACGGTGCTCTCTGTGTGGAGAAGAGAGCTTTGGCACTGGTAGGTTTTGCTGGGGTGATGTCACTGGAGAGGGTGGCTATGGCTGTAGTACTGTGTGACCCCCGTTTGGAGACCTGTGAACCCATTGTGGACCATAGGAAGAGATAATTAGAGAAAAAAAATCAGAGAAGACTGGTGGGATATGTGTTATGATATACTCATCTCTTCCGTTTTTTTTCTCTTTAAAAACAAAAATCCATTTTTGGATCATATGGTAATTCTATTTTTAATTTTGTGACAAACCTCCACACTGTTTTCCACAGTGGCTGTACCAGTTTGCCTTCCAGTAGCAGTGCAGGAGGGTTCCCCTTTCTCCCCATTCTCACCAACACCTGTTGTTTCTTGTGTTCTTGATTTTAGCCATTCTGACAGGTGGGAGGTGACATCTCATTGTGGTTTTGATTTGCATTTCCCTAATAATTAGTGCTATCGAGTATCCTTTCATGTGTCTGCTGGCCATCTGTATGTCTTCTTTGGAAGAAGTCTGTTTGGGTCCTCTGCCCATTTTTAAATTAGATTGTTTGGGGTTTTTTGGTGTTGACTTGCATAAGTTCTTTATATGTTTTGGATATTAACCCCTTATCAGATACATTATTTGCAAATATCTTCTACCATTCAGTAGGTCGCCTTTTTCGTTTTGTTGATGGCTCCCTTTCCTGTACCGAAGCTTTTTATTCTGATGTAATCTTAATAGCTTATGTTTGCTTTTGCTACCCTTGCATTAGGAGACATATCTAGAAAAAATGTTGCAGTCAATGTGAGAGATATTATTGCCTGTTTTCTAGGATTTCTATGGTTTTAGGTCTCACACTTAGGACTTTTATTCATTTGGGATTTATTTTTGTGTATGGTATTTACCCTAACAAGATGAAGACACTAATTTGAAAAGATAATGCACCTCTATGTTCATTGCAGCATTATTTACAATAACCAAGATACGGAAGGAACCTAATTGTCCATCATTGGCAGATGAATGGATAAGGAAGATGTGTGTGTGTGTGTGTGTGTGTGTGTGTGTGTGTGATGGAATATTACACAGCCATAAAAAGATGAAATTGTTCCATTTGCAACAAAATGGATAGACCAAGAGAGCATTACGCCAAGTGAAATGTCAGACTGAGAAACAAATAGTATATGATTTCATTCATATGTGGAATCTAAAACTTCTTGGCCTTTTGGCTAAGATCAAGTGTGGAATCTAAAACACAAAATAAGTGAAAAAAAAAACACACACACACCAGAAAACCAAAAAGTAAAATTACCAAGTGTCTACCCATAGATGAATTGATAAAGAAAATGTAGAATATATATACAGTGGAATATTATTCAGCCATAAAAATGAGATATTGCCATTTGTGGCAACATGGATGGACCCAGAGTACTGTATGATTTCATTCATATGTGGAATTTGAGAAACAAAACAAATGAGTAACCAAAAAAAGAGACCAAAAAAACAAAACAGAAAACCAGACTCTCAAATACAGAGAACAAACTGGTGGTTGCCAGAGGGGAAAGGGAGCGGAGGATCCAGATTTCCAGTTGTGGAATGAAAAAGTCATGGGAATGAAAGGCACAACATAGGAAATATAGTCAATGGTATTATGATAGTGTTGTATGGTGATAAATTTTATCTACACTTGTGAGCATAGCATAGTGTATGGAGAAGTTGAATCACTACGTTGTGTACCTGAAACTAATGTAACATTGTGTGTTAAACTGTATCCAAATAAAAAAATATTTAAAATTTTCCATTTCTTAATAAAATTTTCTATTATGGCAATTTAAAAAAAATTTTATGAGAGTAGAGAGACTATCACTGAATTCCCCTCTGCTTATCATCTACTTTCTATCATCATCAACTCATGGTTGGTCTTGGTTTGATGGTTGATGGTTGATGATTGGTTGATAAGCAATCATCATCTTGGTTTTTCTCTTCCTTCATCTACAAGGTGAGCTCTCCTCTCTGATTAGTGTGAAACAATCCCTAGTGTGACTCTTTAAGTATAAAAGCTGTTGAGAAAAAATATAAATTACCACAGTACCATTGTCACACCTAAAATGTTAAAATTTCATTTCTTTATTTCAGTATTTTGAAGATGTTACTTCATTGTCTTCTGGCTTGCATACTTTCCAAGAAGAGTGCTTCAGTTCTTGTCTCTGTTCCTCTATGTTTAAACTCTCGCCAATCCTTACCTCTGGTTGCCCTCAATATTTTCTTTATATGTTTTGTTTTCAACAGGTTAACTACAATATATTTAGGTATTTTTTTTAATCTTTCGTGGGGTTTTGGGGATTCTTGGATATGTTCCTTATTGTCTTTCATTAATTTTAGAAAATTCTCAGTCATTATTTTTTAAATATTTCTCCTTCCCCAGTCTCTTCTGGGGTTCTGATGACACATGATTTGTGACCACATGTTGTCTCAGAGCTCTTTACACATACTGTTTGGTTTTGCTTACTTTTTTCTTTTGTGTTTCAGTTTAAATTCTTTCTATTGTCATTATCTTTAAATCATTGATTCTTTCCTTCACTGTGTCCAATCTTCTGATGAGCCTAGTGAAGGAATTCTTCATCTCTGATACTGTTTTTTATTTCTAGCATTTTTCTTTGACTCCATCTATAATTTTCATCTTGGTGAGAAAATTCCCCATCTGTTTAATATGTTGCTTATCTTTTCCTTTAGATCATTTAACATATCCAACATCATTATTCCAAACTCCCTGTTATTTCTAATATCTGGTTTATCTCTGAATCTGGTTCTCTTGATTGTTTTATCTCTCTGGATAAAGCAATGGTTTAGTCTTTCTTGCTTTTTGTGTATCTCATAATTTTTCATTGAATGCTGGACAGTATGTATATAAGAACACTAGAGACTCATGTAAACAATGTTTATACACAGAAATGGGCATACCTCTTCTTTTATCTGGCCATTACTGGAAAGGGTAAATTAATCTAGTCAGGAGTTGAGTTGGGTTTGGATTTTTTATTGTTTCTATTATAGTTTTTAGTGTTGCATAGGGTTCTAATTCTTCCAGAAGTGGGATATTTTTACTATGTGCCAAAGCAAGGATGCTGTATTGGAGGATATTTTTCAGTGTTTCTGTTTCATTTTCCATAGTGCCCGCATGTCCATGATACAAGATAGATCTCTATTGTCAGGTGCTTGACCCTTCTCCAGTGACAGCAGACCTCTCCTTAGTATTGGAGTAATGTTACAGGCCCCAAAAGGTTTCCTACCCTTTCTCCAAGGGCAGAGGATTTTTGCATGGGTTCTTAGGATGAGAAAATTTACAACTCACATATCCAAAAGTTTAAGCTTTTTGTTTCCTATGAAAGGAAGGTTTGGGGAACTGGAAGGGCTTCATGGTTGTCTCTCAGCAGCTGATCATTGCCCACATGCGAACAGTATCAGGACTCCCTCTCTGTCTCCAGTCTTTTCTGTGAACACCCGGTGAAGGTTTGTGGGAATTAACTTGCAAATATATCTCTGATATCTGGGACTCCAAGCAATTTTAAACTAACATGATGGGCTATACTTGGCCTTTAAGAATTTTTGGAACTCTTAAATAACTTCTTATTTTTCACTTGTATGGAAGCATCCTCTTTTTCCTGTGACCTGCCAAAAGGAAGATGGTTTTGTGTCCTATTTCTCCTTGAAGGGGCTTGTCACTTTTTGGATTTCACTTACTCTATGGCCTTATGGCCTCATATTTCTAAGGAGTTCAAGAAAAGTTATGATTTTGAAGGTTTCCTGGCCTTTTCTTATTACTGGGAAAGGAGTGACATTGTTTTATAGAGTTCCTCATCCTAAACAGAAATGTAGAAGGGGAATGCCAAAAGTAATTTCTTAATAACTTCTCCTTTTCTCACCTCTTCCTCAATAGTTTTTTCTTTTTCCAATTGAGATCCCAAAGATATTACTTTATAACTATTTGATATCTCTTAAATATCTTTTAATCTGCATATCCCTTTCAGGTGTTCTCTTTCTAATTTATTAATTGAAGAGACTGGGTCATATGTCCTATAGAGCTTTTAACAGCTTTGATTTTAATGTTGACATCCTCATTTTTCTAATTTCTTTGGTGCTTATATAAGGAGAGGCTATTGATTAATATGTTTTTTCCCTCTTCTTTGCAAACACCTTAGCACATTCTAGTATTAATTACAGCATTTTCTTTTCTAAAAACTCTATAATCTCTTGTGATTTTTAAAAGACATACAGTCATATAATCTGTGACTAAAATATTTTTATTTTTCCTTTTCTAATATTTTTACCCTGTATGTCATAGTCTTATTGCATTAGGTACAATCTTCAGAATTATGTTAAATAATAATTGTGATAATTCATGATTTTAGTGGAAATGGATTTAACATTTTACCTTCTGTTTTGGTGATTGCTTTTTAAAACTTTTTTTTTTTAAACTTTTAAAAAAGATTTTATTTATTCATTTGGTGGGGAAGGGCAAAGGAAAAGGGAGAGGGAATCTCAAGCAGACTCTCTGCTGAGCTTAGAGCCCTATGCATGGCTCAGTCTCACAACCCTGAGATCATGACCTGAGTGGAAATCAAGAGTCAGATGCTCAACCAACTGAGCCACCCAGGCACCCCAGTGATTACTTTTTAATGTTGGTAAAATCTCTATCATGTCCACGTAGATATTTTTTCCCATTTTTATTTTACTTAGAACCTTGTAAAAATAAGCTGCTGGATTTATCAGGTGTCTTTTCAGAATCTAGTGATATATGAGTACTTTTTTCTTTTTTATTATGATGTAATGAAATAGCATGATTGATTTGCTGATATCAAACCGTCCTTGAATTCCTGAGAACATGTGCTCTTTGGTCATGCTTAAACAGATTGCAGTAAAACCACCTGAGCTGGTTATAATGATAACATTTCAGGATATGTTGGGATTCCTGAAGAAGTTTCGTTCTGGGGAATTTTCTTCTCTTACCCACTCTAGTGGCATTACCATTAATGATCTGGGAGGGATGGTGTGCATTTTTGTTTCTTTGGGAAAGAAGAGACCATATCAAGCTCTCTCAAGTGCTACTGTTTAGACTCAGAATATATGGCTGGTACTTGTGCTTAGGTCAGTCCAAGCTGTGATACCTTCTTTAACAACACCAGTCTTGCAACTGGAATGGAAACTGGCAAGCCTAGGTTATCCTTCCCTCTCTGTCTTTATAAGCATTTATTGAGCACTTACAATATACCATATATTTACAGGCTTTAACTTTGCAAGATAAGATATCATGTGCGTAAATCATATTATACCCTCAGTAACAAATATTTGCTTACTTCAATTTAATAAGCAGTTATTCAGTACTTACAGAGTATAAGGCACTGTCCTGCATGGTATTTAGAATACAAAATACTTAGGACCATTACCCTTCAGGAATTCAAGATCTTTGGGTACATCATTAGAAACATGCACAGATTACTAGATGACTGTTCTACAATGCAGAAACTTTAAATTTCTACAATAGAGGAAGTGAAAAAATGCTCTGGGAAATGAGAGAATGCTTTGGGACTGGAGGTTCAAAGCAGACTTCAGGAAAGTGATGGAAACTGGGCTGGTTCTTAAAGAATGGGAAGGATTTGTATACATAGAGATGAAAAGAGCAGGCCATGCCAGATGGAGAGAGCAGTGCCAAGAAAGAAATAGAGGTTGGAGACCAGGGGACATGTGTCGCAAGTAGCCAGTTCACTTTGTCTAAAGCAGTGTTTTCCAAATATGAATCAAGACTCATCTGAGATCAGGAGATTAATAAAATGTCATGACAGCTTTTGAAAAAAAAATGAATAGACTAGAAACCTCTTAGAATGAATTGTGTTTAGTAAAGGTAAATATTATTCTGGGAAATATGTATATATAAATACACACATAAGTATCTATGTGTATAGTAGGTCTCATTGTCAAGTGTGCTTATTGTGGGTCATGGCCAAAAATGTCTGAAAAGGGCTGGCTATAGCGGAGGTCATCACACCTTTTCTGTAAAGGGTCGGATAGTAAATACTTTGGGTTTTGCAGACTTAAGAGGATACGTATTGTCCCTTTCACGCCTGGCTCAGCCACAATGGCACAAATACAGCCATCAGTGATACCTCAATGAATGAGAATGGCTCTGTTTCAATAAACATTTTTTTTAAAGATTTTTTTAATTTATTATTTTGACAGAGATCAGAAGCAGACAGAGAGGCAGGCAGAGAGAGAGGGAGGAAGAAGGCTCCCTGCTGAGCAGAGAGCCCGATGCGGGGCTCGATCTCAGGACCCTGAGATCATGACCTGAGCCGAAGGCAGAGGCTTAACCCACTGAGCCTCCTCAATAAACATTTATTTACAAAAATAGACTGAAGTCCGAATTTTGGCCCGTGGGCCGAAGTCCACTAACCTCTGACATCTAGGGTAGGTGGAGGAGAGATTATCAAGAAGCAGTGCCAGAAATACAAGCGAGGAGGGGAGAATGTGTGCAGCCCTTCACCTGCCTGGCTTAGACACGGGGACGTGATTCAGCCAGAGCTTGGGAACCACGGTCAGCACCGGAAGGAGGTCGCTTCCAGACACCTTTCAGCAAACTTTGCTTTCAGTGATGCTGATTGCAACGTGTAGGCTGGCCTAGGAGGGAATTTGAAAAGTCTCTTGTTGTTATTCTTGTTTATCATGTTCCTTTTAAGGAGCACAAGGACCCTTCCTCAGGTTCAGGTGACATTTGCCTCATGAGCCTGATTTGACAGAGGAAATTCCTGAGCCCAGGAAGGAGTTGAGTGACTCACCGAGGGCCCCAGGCCTTGGAAAAGGTCCCCACCTGAATTACATTGGAGTTGAACTAAAAGACTGATCTCGTGCCCTACACTGTGTGCTGCTTTCCACCACGGTGATCAGACTTTCTGACGAAAGCAGTGACTAATTCCATCCTGCAGGCATGCAACAGTGGGGGACTGTTAGAAGGCCTGAGAAGTGGGACCACTCAGCCTTGTAGGGGGAAAATAGCTTCATTCTGCTCTTATGGGTTTTGTTAATGCCAGTTCCTGAGTAGCCCTGACCTGCTACGTTGGAATCGCCTGGGAAACTTGCTAAAAATACATAGATTCTATCCTACTCTTACTTGGAGTCTCTGGAAGGGGGTGGGGGAGCCTGAGGATCTGCATTTTATTTATTTATTTTTATTTTATTTTATTATTTTATTTTTAAAATTATGTCATGTTAGAATCTGCATTTTAAGTAAGTATCCTGACATTTTTTTAAAAGAAGGTTTATTTGGGGTGCCTGGGTGGCTCAGTGGGTTAAAGCCTCTGCCTTCGGCTCAGATCATGATCCCAGGGTCCTGGGATCGAGCCCCGCATCGGGCTCTCTGCTCAGTGGAGAGTCTGCTTCCTCCTCTCTCTGCCTGACTCTCTACCTACTTGTAATCTGTCTGTCAAATAAAAAAAAAAAAAAAGTGTTTAAAAAAAAGAAGGTTTATTTATTTCAGAGAGAGAGAGCAAGCAAGTGTGGGAAGGGGCACAAGGAGGGGGAGAGAGAAGCTTTAGCAGAGCTTGGAGGTGTGCGGGGCTCCATCTCACAACTCTGAGATCACGACCCAAGTTGAAACCAAGAATCGGATGCTCAACCGCCTGTGTTACCCAGGGGCCCCCTTGCGTGATATTGATGTGCAATCAGGAGCAGGAAATATTGCTCTAGTGAAGACCAGTAATTTTTTTTTCCACCCGGATGCAGAGAAAGAGTATCCTTGAGGTGCCACAGGATATGATGCAGGGAGTCCGGCGGCCCAGAAATGTGAGGCTGATGAGTACATTCAAGACTCTTAACCTGCCAGTTACAACAAGCCTCATGGCCTCTCTGACCCTTAGTTCCAATCTGTAAAAGTTAGCCGGACATAGGAAATCCTTATCCACCTTAAGATATAGTTTCCAGAAGCAAGTGAGCTAACTAAGGGAGGAAAAGTTGGACAGATTGAAGGGTTTTAGATCTGCAACTGGGGAGGTGCTCCGAAAATGTACCCAGGCTTTCTAGAGTGGAGGCCTTTTCCTGTGTCCCTGGAGCATGGAGCTGTGTACCAACTAGGAATGCATCGTTTGGTGCCAAGAAAGCTTGAAAATATGGGTTTGACTCAGGCTCAAGAATGTCAAGCTTTTTTTCCAAGACGAGCAAGATATATCGTGAGTGGAAGTTTCCTTTGCCAGCTTCTTGAGCTCCAAGAAATTTCCAAGGTACCATGCTGGTGATAGGATTGGAGCTCAGGCTTCTCTCCTATGGAAAGTTCCAAGTCCTGGACAAAAGGAAACCCGTATTTCTGGCTCTGCCAAAGAACCAAAGTCCCTTAAGAAGCCAGATCACCTTTTGTGCTGGGACCAGATAGTCACCCACCTCCTGGGAAGAGCCTTGGAAAACTCCTTCACAGAGAGAAAGAAGAACGTTTTACAAATTCTCAGATTTAACGAGAAGAAAACTGCTCATCTAGATGACATTCTGGGTACTTTTCTAAAGTTCCAATTTGAAGGAATCTGGTCTTGTCCCCATACACAAAAGGGGATATATGAAACAACTAGACCTAAGATCTATAAAACCAAAATGTCAAAGTTTTGTTTTGTTTTTGTTTTCATTTTTGTTTTTGGTTTGGCATTGGTTGATGATGCCCTTCTCGTTTCCATCTTTGACAGCAGTTTTCTAGGAAGTTATGCCATTTTGGGAATGTATGAATGGTCACAGCCCAGAGCTTTTTCCTTTACAGGTAACACTGAAGAACGGCTGTGTTTGGGAAAACTGGGGTGAGCTCTGAATTTGAACATCACCTTGAATATTACTATTACCTTGATCACATATTCTTAAAAAGCTAATGTCATTAGCCATATGGCTGTGTATTGTTTTCAAGAAAGTGTTCTCTGTTGAGTTTTCCATAATAATAATAATCTCTTTGAATGGACACTTAGTGTATGCCTGGGCATTGCTAAACCTTCTGTATACATCCATCTGTCTCTCTGAAGATTTAGAATTGAATCCAGGTCTCCTGGCACCAGCATGACTTGTCCATCATTGTCACGCCAATTTTTTCCACTGTGAACTTTGGAGTACAGCCTGGTTCTCTTGAAGTAGGCTATTTTTATATCTGCCCGGTTTCTAGCACAAAAGGGAGAGACCCAGCCTATGTGTACATCCCATGTCACAAGTAATTTCAGATTTTTAAGATTGGTTAGATCTTTCTGCTTGCTGTGCAGAAATCATAAATGCCCTGAGGACAGGAGCCATGACTATTTTGTGCAGCTCTATTTCTTTGATATATGGCAAGTCTTGAGTAATTGTTTGCATGATGGATGGAAGGAGAGAAGGAGGGATGGCAGAATGGAAGGAAGTTAAGGTAGAAAGAGGAAATAGAGGAAAGAAGGCTGGAAAGATGGGTGGAAAGTAGACAGGTAGAAGGAAAGAAATAAGGAAGAAACAAAGGATTTCCATGTTTTTTTTTTTTCTTCTTTGTCTTATCAGTAGTTATATTTTTGGCAGTTTTGAGTGAATATATTTCTGGAGATCTGGGCACTTCTATCCCAAGATTTGGGAGGATTTATAAAGAAAAAACACAAATATAGGCCAGTTGGAAGGGAGAGATGAGGGATGTTACAAATTATAGTATAGTCAGAGTTATATAATTTTGAAACTAAAATTTTGATATTTTCAATCATCATGTAATTATCAGCGCAAATTAATAGCTAACAAAGTGCTTCTAGGAGGACTTCTTCTCAAAACCTGTGTTAATGAATAGAATTTAAATTTTAAGTGTTATTAAGCATTTGTAATTTATTTACCTGTTTATTTCCTGTGTTTGTAGTTGGCTGACAATTACCTGTGAAGAGCCTCATGTTCAATGGTGGGCTGAGTTCTAGCTTTAGTGATCTTTTATGTGTCTTAAATTCTTACAGCCTTCAACACAGACATTCTCTGCTGCATAGTCTCATGGTTTATATTGTTGACGTATTCTCCAGTTGTTTTATGAAAAGACATTTTATTTCCCGTACTAGTTAGGTAATTTATAGTTCAGGGCCATGCTTTCTCCTTTGTTTATGTTTCACACATGACCTGGGTGCATCCTAACTCAAGATTGGGTTCGCAGTATTGCTGTTGAACAAACACTGCATAGACTTAACTGTCCTGTATTTATACAGTGATTTTACTTAATTGTGTACCTTTTTAAGCAGGTAAAATAAAGGATTACTTTAGTCCAGTCCTTATCTAGATGACCACTAGTTGTACATTTGGCGTTGTACATTCCACGTTGGTTCAGTCTCTAGGGCAAAGAAAGAAGCCTGTGAATTTCAGATTATTGACGTTCTACCCCATTTCCTTCTCCTATTCATGGCCAATTTGTGTATCCATCTGGATAGCAGATGTGACGTGAGAAGGCCGTGGTGACAGCACTATCAGTGCTGGGAGAGCAGTTCCTCTGTGGGGCTAGTTGGGACAGGCTGTGTGCACAAGTGCAATGTAGGCTAGGTCAGAGCATGAGGCGCCAGAATTGACATCCCCAAGAGCCTCCTCGTAAAGTCGGAAAACCAAAACTCCCTTTCGGACCCTGCATAAACTCCCTACCCTGTGTTGGGACCCAGAGCTCCACCTGGAGTGGGAAGAATGTCTCCATCACATAAAATCCCGTTTTTGGGCTCTCCCCGGTTCCAGTTGCCTTCACCCTTCAATTCATCCTCCAAGCTGTTGAAAAGTGGCAAGGGAGGGTGTGTGTGTGATGTCTGAGTGTGGAGTGAAAACAAAAGAGTGGACCTCGGAGGCTGTGTCCACATCTACCAGGGCACTCTGGGACTGAGAATCCTGGGAAATCATGGTCCTTAGCCACAGACCAGGGATCCCAGCCAGACTAAGGGTTTCTTTGTCTACAGTGCCGACAAAGGGACTTCTAACAAGGAGGCCCACCCCTTGGTATTTAAGACGTAGTTCCTAAAATGGCACTTGCAGGCTTCCCCACCTGCTCTCTGCTAGTTGCTAGGTGACCCCAGGAGAACAAAGCGTAATGACCACAGAGTGACAGGTCCTCAGCCATGTGGTGCAGACTGTACATCCACTGGGATGATTGCCAGTTCAGCTTATGACCTGTCAAGGAGTAGTTCTCAGGGAATCATGCTGTTTTCCTCTGCTCTGGTGACGAAGAAACGGTGTGGGATGTATGAGTTAGGAGGTCCCACTCTCCCTTACCCACCAGTACCGGTGTGCTTACGAGGGAGAGTTGTGTTAGCTGGCTGGCCTCCTCCAGGCCGGCTTGACTGCCTTGGGGCACATTTAATGAAATCGTGCTACTATGTCTGATTTATCGAGTCCCTCCTAAGTGACAGATACCATGCTTAGGGCCTCCTATACATTGTTTCATGGAGACTTCTCAACACTGAAGTGAATTAGGGACTGTAATGGCCCCTCGTTTTCCAGATAAGGTCATTGAGGCTTAGGGAAGAAGGTCAAGCCAATGGTCAAGGTAACACTGGCAGAGTCAGGATTCAGACCCAATCTCGCTGGCTCCACAGTACCCTGCTGCCCCCAGTTAAGGCCAAGCCGAGGAGTCTTTTACTCCCCTGTGGGATTCTTTTAGATGAGGGTGGAGTGAACGCCAGGGGACTTGGGAGAATGGTGTCACATAAACAGCACAGCACCAGGATTTGATAGACCTGGCTCCAGTCTTGACTCCCCTTCTATGTGGCTGAACCACCTTGCAGAGATTGTTTAACTTCTCTGGGCCTCAGTTTCCTCGTTTGTAAGGTAAATATTCAGTGGAACGATCTGTAACGTTTTTCCAATGTAACATTCCAGGTGACGTCTAGCCAGCTAGTACTTTCACTGAGGACCGAATCCAGTGAATTAAATCAAGCTACATACAAGAGTTTCACTCCGTCATTGATTTGGTGTCATCATTCAGTGAATATGTACTGCACACCTTCTACGAACCAGGGCCAAGAGAGAGTGATGAGTAATTTCAGACGCCGTTCTTTCCCTCATGGAGCTTATTGGGTGTTGCCATATTAGCCAAATTCTCTGCAGGATATTGGTGTCCAGCACCATCATCATCATCGTCGTCGTCATCAATGTCATCATGAAATTTATTGCCACGTAGTATTACTGGGATCCATGATGGCCACAGTGCCAGTCATTGGTCAGTTGCTGCCATCCTACCTTTCTGAGCCGACAGCTGTTTCTTATACACCAGTTACATAGACCCTGACCTGCTGATACACGGAATAAATTTGTTCTCCAATTTGTGAAAGTTTTAGGGCATTTGTTTTCTGTGG
The DNA here is from genome assembly GCA_004024625.1 of Mellivora capensis. NCBI lineage: Eukaryota > Metazoa > Chordata > Mammalia > Carnivora > Mustelidae > Mellivora > Mellivora capensis. Next base: position 17,429 of record PISX010018586.1, on the reverse strand, counting down.
GTTTTTAAAATAATTTTTTATTTTTTTATTAACATATAATGTATTATTAGCCCCAGGGGTACAGGTCTGCGAATCACCGGGTTTACACACTTCACAGCACTCACCATAGCACATACTCTCCCCAATGTCCATCACCCACCACCCTCTCCCTACCCCCCTCCCTCCGGCAACCCTCAGTTTGTTTTGTGAGATTAAGAGTCTCTTATGGTTTGTCTCCCGATCCCATTTTGTTTCATTTATTCTTTTCCTACCCCCCATACCTCCCCCCACACTGCCTCCCAACTTCCTCATATCAGGGAGATCATATAATTGTCTTTCTCTGATTGACTTATTTCGCTAAGCGTAATACCCTCTAGTTCCATCCATGTTGTCACAAATGGCAAGATTTCATTTCTTTTGATGGCTAGGGCATTTGTTTTTAAAAAGCTTTATTTTTAAGCATGAAAAAGTGGCAGTCTTTCCATGCACCTTGCTTTTGGGCAAGATTTCAAAAGCTGAACATAAGTGATTTGAGGCATGAAAAACACAAAACCCCCAAATCAACCTGTCACAACTCTATAGCATGTTTTCAAATCTCCGAGTCACCTGAAAGGGGTGTCTCCCACTTTTCCCTTCGAACTCCACTATTTAAAAAAGACAAATCCTTGTCTTGAGTCGACAAAAAGAGGATAGGGAGACTTTCAGTGCAGACTAGTAGAAACTGCATTTGTAAATGATCTGAGGTTAAATTGATTTGAGAAGAGAAGCAAAGGGAAATCGGCAACTTTTCTGATCATCTTGTGTGCGCAGGAGGAAGAGTGCCTTTGTGACCCACATCTTTAGGAGGGTTGCCTTGGCTCCCTAGGGCCTTTTCTCTGTGGTCCTTGCAGCCCCTGAGGACCACTGTGGTTCCTGGGCTTGCTGGAAGCAGCAAAGTCCATCCATGTCAGAGCTACAGTGCCCAGGTTCGAAGCCTGTTTTCACCACTTCGTGGCTGTGTGACCTCATACAGATGGTCTAGCCACCCACAGTCTCTTCTTTGTCAAAGGAGCTATACTGTTGTGTAAATTGGGTGATTGAATACACGGATATGTGAGATACTGAGCCTAGTGTCTGGTACCTTCCTGCTCGTCTTCTAAGAATGGAATTTATCGCGCTTTGTAATCCCCCTCCGAGAGCAAGTACGTATAACTCCTGTCCCTTCTGGTTCCGGGAATGGTGGTGCTACTGTGTGCATTGAACATGCACGAATCCTAAAAACCATCCGGAACCGATTTGAGAGAATGGCCCTTCTTTTTATTTTTTTTAATTTTTTTAAAGATTTTATTTATTTATTTGACAGAGAGAGATCACAAGTAGGCAGAGAGGCAGGCAGAGAGAGAGGAGGAAGCAGGCTCCCTGCTAAGCAGAGAGCCCGATGCAGGGCTCCATCCCAGGACCCTGAGAGCATGACCTGAGCCGAAGGCAGTGGCTTTAACCCACTGAGCCACCCAGGTGCCCCATGGCCCTTCTTTTTAGATGATCACCCATCCTGGAGTGCTGGGGACTGAGAAGTTTTTTTGGTGGGGGGGACATTTACTGCTATAATTGGGAAGGTCCTCGGTTAAACTGGGACGAGTTGGTTACACTAGAGTTGGTAAAATCCTCCCGCATTTTCCAGACAGAAAGGGCAGGGAGAGAGCATAATCCTGACACCGCTCCAGCAGGAGCCACTTGCCCAAGCAGGGCCCCTGGCATCCACCGAACTGGAGACTAGTGACCACTTCCATTTAGCACCAAATTTGGATAAAAAGAAGAGGCCTAATTCGCTGCCCCAAGTCATCTGCCCCCAACATGGACCTATTTTGATTATTCTTCTCCTAATGCAGTGGCTTTCAACCCCAGTGGCCCATGAGAATCATTCGAGGGACTTTAAAAAAAAATTACCGATGCCCGGATCCCATTGCCAAAAATTCTCATTTTAATGGTCATTAACAAGGCCTTACACTGATATTTGGAATTTTTATAAGTTCTTTAGGTGACTCGGATATGCATTGAGAATCATAATTCTTGTTCCAGCTTGGGGCCTGCAAAAGGTGCACAGTGATGTCTATTTTCCTAATTGACAAGTTCAGATGTTCCTGATCTGAGTCTCAGCTGGGATGACTTGATTGTGTTCATGTTTTATTGAGTTGATTTGCCCATGCTGGAATCCCATGAGAAGAAAATCACTTTGAGACTGATTTCCCCCTTATCTTTCATGAGGCCAATATTCTTACTGGAGTAAGTAGTCTGGATAAGGCCTAACTATGAAGATGGCAAAAAGATTAGTAGTTTGCCATGTTTGTCCAAATCCTTGACTGCACACCAAGAGGGAACCCAAGGATAAACTATGGACTTCAGGTGATAATCGTGTGTCAGTGTAGGCTCAACACTTATAATAAATGTCCTCCTGCACTGGGGACTGTTAATAGTGGGGGAAGTTTTCTCTGTGTGAGGACAAGGAGTAGAGGGGACTCCCCATACTTTTTAATCCATTTTTCTGTGAAGCTAAAGGTAGGCTACAAAATAAGTTTCCCCAGCTTCTTCCAAGGCCAAGGCTGACAGCTCAGCTGCATGCCACCTTCCCCATCCTCAACTTCTGTTAGTCTCTAAAACCTTCTGGGATACTCCTGATCCTAATCCCAAGACCTGCGAGACCCACAGGGAGGGGGGTCATATTCAGTCTCTATGGGATGATTGATAGGTTCAAAGTCCATCACCTGCTCATAGTGGTAGCGATCTGTTTACTATCCCAACCAGCTCTTTGGTAAATGGAATTGAATGTCCTCAAATGTGACTTTCTACTCACCACTGAAGACTTTAATGAAAAAAAAAAAATCTTCTGGAAATAGGGCAGAAAGAAAACACCTGTGATTCTACCATTTCCGAGATATTGTTAAGGGTGGGGTTTTCCTGTTGTTTATCTGTGCACATACATATAGACATATCTACTTATATTTTGCTCCCAAAATATACTGAATATACTTCCTTGGTAAGCTGAATCGTTCCATTTATGAAAACATCTAAACAAGCTTTTGGATGAATTTTCCACAATTATCCTGATGTGTAACGATTAGCATGTATTTGTCCAATTTTCCTCTCTTCTCTTAGCTACTTTAGTAAAATGTCCTTAGGCTAAAGGTTAAAAAGTAGGATAGCTGGGTCCAAACCTGGGTGATACTTTAAGACTATTGATTATTTTTGCCAAATTATGGTATCAAACTACATGTTTATACTAACACTTACTGGTACTCGGTATTCCCCTTCCCCTGACCTCTGCTAATTGGCAGTTTCCAAATATCATCCCATTTAATGGACTTGACTGCAGTGAGACCGAACATTTGTCTAAATGTTTTGAACTATTAATATTTTTCTCTTGCGAAATTGCTCATTTCTGCCCTTCCACAGCTCTCTATCAGGGTATCTCTTTTTCTCATTGACTCATAAAATATTTATAAATATGTAGTGTGTTAGCCATATAATCTATAATGTGAATAGCTCTTCCCTCTGTTTTTACTCTGTTTATGGTGGGGTTTCAGAAACCCATTTAATACCTTTGTATTTTCTGCATTTCTTATTTAATGTACCTGTCACTGATATGGCATGATAGTTCATTTGCTTTAGAGAATTATTAAAAGGAGGGTTGTATCCCCAAAACCCTCTCCAAAGCATTCCATGAGCATCCAGGGGAAACGTGTGTAAATGCAACATCCATCAGTGTCTCCATCCCCACCTCAGAAAGCTGTAAAGAGCACAACTCATTTTACTACATCATTTCCCCTTATGAATTTTGGCAGATGTTTAACTTGTAGGCATGTATATACAGACCAACTTCACAATCTACTGTCAAGTTGGCGACAAATGGGCGAGGTGTTTGTTTTCTTTTTTTTTTAAATCTTGCTAAAAGAACTTTATGTCTCTTCTCCCACTAAATTATGACATCTTCTTTCACAGAGTCAACCTCTAATGGTTCTATCTCCAGGTAATGTAATCCAGCTGGAAATGCAAGGTATGCAAAGCCCATGTTTTAAAACAAAAGAGTATTTTTCTCTAGCCAGTAAATAAAAGTGATTTTTCAGCTATAAAAGGACTAAAGGTTTTGAAATTATCCCACTGGGCAGGGTTTCCTAGACTTGTTATTTTGGCACTCAGCCATGGAGTCAGCCCAGCATCTTCCAAACTTATTCCATTTTTGTAGCCGTGTGAAGAGTTCTCTGGATAAGACAAGAGTCACCCCATGGTGTGATGATTAACATCTGGGGTCCTCTCAACCTGGAGGCAGCAACAACCAGACGTCTGAAAGTGTCATCAGCACATCATTGATCAGTGTAGAAGAAGAACCAAACACTGATTGTTTTTCCTTTTAAATGTCTTCACTGCCCTCTCCAGGTTGTATGTTTTCCTTTTCAAGGAAAAGCATTTAACATTTAACACCATAAATGTAACTGTAAATGGCTCATACCTTCATTGAGAAGTTGTCAAAAATATTTAACTTAACTAAAGTATTATTTCATCCCATTTTCAAGGTTTCAATAGCTTTGAGACATTGGGTCTCTCTTTTTGATTTTCTATGTATGTTTCATAGCCCTGAAACCAAAGAGTCCTCTTGTCCATTCTCACTGCTCTATTGCAAGAAGCGATGGTCCAGCCCCTGGTCCCAGTCGCCTTTCTTACGATATGGTTATTTCTAGTGTCAGAGGATAACATTATAGGAATAACTGAGAACAATCTGCCTTAAAGGGTGTCTTAAGGAATCAGCACCATGTTGTTGCATTGCGTGAATTACCAATACATCCTGACAGTGACTCCGCTGTGGGAACCATCCTTGTCCCTATGTTGCGGACGAGAACAGCCAGTCCCACAAAGAGAAGTGTTGAGCCAGCACGTGAACGTGAGCAACCTGACCCAAGAGCCTGCCCTCCGGACTTGATTAAAATGATAGGACAACCCCACGAGATTGGTATTGGTGTCCTCATTGGACAGATGAGAAGTTGAGGCTCAGGAAGCTTAATAACTGTGCAGCAACTTGTCACACATGCAGGAGGTAGCAGGAGTTTGGTTTCAGACCCTCATTCCAAAGCCTTCCCATGCTTTTCCTGTCACCATGTTCCTTACTCTGTTACAAGTGCCTTGGATTCTGGGCCCTCTTCACTTGGGAGAGCGCTCAGAGCTGGCCAGGAGACAGGTGCTTAAGTGGGCCTCTCGCATTTCCTTCTGGTTCTTTTTTGCACAGAAACCTACCTGTTCAGTGGGCTTTTGGCATTCCTGTGAATGCCACAATATGAACTGCCTGTCTTTCTACAGAGCTGCTGTAGGGTCGAGTTACCCGGTTCATTCCCGCGTGGGGGACTTTGCGGTTGCTGTCCCTTGGTTTGGAATGCTTTGTGCCCACATCTCAGCGTGGCTGACTCCTTCCCACACGGCAGCTCAGATGTCATCTTCTCAGTGGAGCTCACCAAGACAACCTGTACTCATTTCCTAAGGCTGCCGCAACAAATCACTGTAAACCTGGGCGGGGGGGGGCTTAAAACAACAGGAATTTGTTCCACAAATCCAAAATCAAGGTGTTGGCAGTGTCATCCTTCCTCTGAAGGCTCTAGGGGAGAGCCCTTCCTTGCCTCTTTCCACTTTGGGTGGCTCCCTGTGTTCCCTCACTGGTGACAGCAATGCCCCTCTCAGTCTCTGTCTTTATGTCACCTGTTCCTTTATATTTCTTCTCTCTGTGTCTTCTCCTCTCCTTTGAGGAAAACTTGTCATTGGATTTAAGGTCTGCCTGGGTAACCCAGGATGACCTCATCTCAAGATCCTGAATTGTATCTGCAAGACTGTTTCCCCAGCGAAGGTCACAGTCACAAGCTCTGGGTATACATGTCTTTTGGGAAAGCCACCACTAGCCCTTCTGTAGACAAAGTATACTACTCTAGGTAATATAGTTCTTGCTGCCGTCATACTCTGTGACTTTTTTCAGAGCCCTTGTCCTTATTTAATGCATCTTGTTCTCTCATCTACTTTTCTGTCGCCTGTCTCTACCTCCTTGAGTTCAAGCTTTATGAATAAAGAGTTGTCTTATTCAGTGCTCTATCCCTAGCACCTTGACCAGGGCTTGGTATGTTGTAAGGATCAAAAATTATTGACTGAATGAATAATAACATTGGGCAAATGTGATGTCAACTTAGCTCTTTTGTACTTTCAACAAATTCCAGGATTGTGTTTTATTTTTTGATGTTATTTTATGTTACTTGAATTTCAGTTGGATTTTTTTTTTTTTTTTGAAAATGCAAGTATACTCTGGGACATGTATTTATCACAATAGGTAAATATAGGCAACCATTTCAGCATTCAGTTGCTAACTGGTCTTCATGGTTCATTTGGCTTTTACTTCGCCCTCCCTGCCCAGGAACAATTCCTCAGCAGAATTCTTCTTTCTTCTTTAGGCTCTGATCACCTCCGGGAAAAGGATGGCCTCTGGGCTGTCTTGGTCTGGCTTTCCATTCTGGCTGCCCGAAAGCAGAGTGTGGAGGAAATCGTCCGAGATCACTGGGCCAAATTTGGTCGCCACTATTATTGCAGGTGAGGAGTGAGGGGACCCTGGAGAACTGCTCTTAGAGAAAAATGGTGGGCTAGAACCTTAAGAAGGAGGCAGCTTTCAGGATGATCTGAGGAGCCCAGGGGCTCGAGCTCCTGATAGGCATTTGGGTGACGTGCCAAGGGCATCCGAACCGGAAGGCAGAAATTTCCCCTCCCCTAGAGACTTTTCCTCTGTAATCTTTTCACCCTTGCCTGTAAGATGGGCATCCATTCCAAGAGGGACTCTGAACTGCAGAACCTTAAAAGTCCTTTGTTGCCCAGGAGAGTTGTATCGTCTAATCGGGGGCTCTCCTTGTTAGTCCTCCATCCATAATTATCAAGGAATGGAAGCAGAGACAAAACTGATAGGTCAGATTGCTTTTGTAATCCTCTCTTCCCTCCATCTTACTTGCTTGCTAAGGGTCGAACAATGTCTAATGAGCCCCCTGAAGGGGCCACATGGTTCAGGAGTAACAGATTTGGCTAAAGTTTTGTCCCTGTGAAAGGAGATACAAAAGAGGGAACTGTTACCCTGGGAGGGAGCAAGGGCAAAGATCAGTGGCTAAGACCTCAGGATTGGGGGTCTATCTATGTCACTTTCCTGTTTGTGAAGTAAGTGAGGGAGCAGAGTCTTCTGGCTGCCTGGTTGCTTGCTAGATATGTGTAGCGAGGTATGCTAAGTTTGTGTTCTAAGTACCAAGCCACGGATTTGGGGGAGCAGTGGTGGGCAAGGATGTTAACTGTGGAGAACCTGGGGATGAGGCAAGGGAATCTTTGGGTAGCCTCCGAGATGCTCTATGTATGGAAAACAGAAATGGTGGCTTCTTTGCTTTGTTTATGAATAGTTAACTACTTTGGATGTTTGGTTATGTTTCAAGAGCTTAAGGAACAGAAAGAAAGCTTTAGACTTCCCTTATAAGGTGATTGTTTCTTCTTTTAAGAAGTCATTTACTTAGATAAATATCAGAGAATAAGAAAGCCTGTGAGGGGCCTCATTACGGTCAAAAAGATTACAGGGCTCTGGGAAATGTTGACAGGACCATAATAGTCTTTTTTCCCATTTAGTCAAGAAGACAGAGGTTGCAGTTCCCTGAAAACCACCTCAAATGGTCCCTTGTTTCATGAACAAGGCAGTGACTCTCAAAGCAGGTTGGGCATTTGTTATACTTACTAGTATTTCTCACAAGTACCCCCAAAAATCCCGATTCTCGTGGGTGGGCCTTTTTGGCGTACCTGGGAAGTAATTCCATTGCACGAAGCTGTTCCAAAAAAAAGTCCAACTTGATAAAAATATGTTATGATCGCCAACCTCTGGCTTAGTGAGATCCCTTTGAGTTAAGGACGTGTTCCTCATAATTTGTGCAACGATTATCTAACTTTCTGCCAGTGTTTTGAGGACATGGTGTTATGATGACTGTATTTAGAATATAGTTCATTTTTTTTGTGGCCAAGAGCTCAGAGGATAATTACTTTTTTCATAGCAAATACCGTATTGGAGAATATAGCGCAATGGCGATTTAAATTCTTGTAGAACATTGACTTACGTTTCAGATTTCTGTCCAAAAAGATCACAGAGATAAAGAAAAAAGGAGGAGGGAGTAGGTAGAATGAAAGGTTAACACTTTTTTCAGCCTTCAGCAGATACAGGTTGAGAGATCCTTGTGAAATTAAAAGACTTCTAGCCTGTTCTTTGTGGTGGGGAGGTGATAATCCAGCAGTTTGGGTTTAACTGTTTCTGAACCTGAAGTTATATCTGGGAACCCAAATGATTTTCCTTGTGTGACTGGACCCCAGAAGGAACTCCCCATTGAAAAATTTCCTCCCTTGTATGTGCTATGGTGAGTGCTGTGAAGTGTGTAAGCCTGACAATTCACAGACCTGTACCCCTGGGGCAAATAATACATCATATGTTAATAAAAGTAATTAATTAAAAAAAAAGAAAGATTTCCTCCCTTGAAAGTGTGGGTTGTGGTGGTCAGAGGGGGTGGTTTGTGGTAGCAAAGGCGGGGCGGGGGGCGTGCTGTGCCAGAGTCTGCTTGTGTATGAAGATAAGCATTTGGGCAGGCCTGACCATAGACCGAATGTGATCTGTCCTGTCAGTCGATTTCCCCAACTTCTGCATCTCTTTCACTGCCCCCTTCGTATCCTAATAAACCCTCTTATCCCTTCTACCCCTCTCTGCTTGGCTGGGTCTCGATCTTCCCCCAAAAGACTATCTTTAAAGAGATTTTAGGCTCAGAACTCATCAACTGCCTCCAGTGTTCTGAAAGAGTTCCCAGCTGTTTTGTTTCGGAGGCTGGGGAGGGCACATCTGTGTTGGGATAGTTTATTAAGACAGACAGACAGGGACAGGGGACCCACTACTAGAAATGGCATCATTCCAGGTTTTCCATTTTGGCTAATACCCTGATGTTTACTAAAAGTCTTAAAAGATCTTGGGTGAAGAAGAAGTAGCATTGATTCAAGTCTTCCTTCCTGCAGCTGGCTGGGAGCCCACATCTTGTCCCTGTGTCACACAGAGCCCAGTGTGAGATCTCACCACAGCCATTTGGGCCCAGCTGCCCCTCAAGGGCTTCCTTCTTTAACAGCGCCCCCTGGGCTTGCCATTTGGTCTTGGTCGATACTATCTGACACAGGGGAAGACTCCAGTTTCTTTGTGATAGTGACCAAGAATAAAATCCATTAATAATTTTAAGCAGTGGTGTCTGGCATTACTTGATATGCATTATGGTATTTAAGCCCAACAACAACAAATGAGATAGGTGTTATTTTTAATCTTTTTTTTTTTTTTTTTTTTTCCTAATCACCTCCCAGCCCCATTGTTACATTTGATGTTCTTGGCTAAGAGGGCTTTTTTTTTTTTTTAATGGAACAATTGGGGTATTTCTTCCAAGTTTCCAAGAGAGTTTTATGGTACGTTGAGGTCCCTTCCTCCTTCTCTCTTCACCTCCCTTGATTCCTCTCTCTCCTTCCTTTCTTCCGCCCTTCCCTTCCTCCCATCTTTCATCTCACTGCTTAGTAAACACTTACTAGAAGCAGCAGAGAACAAAACAGAGAAGGTCTCTGGCCTCCTGGAGCTTGTGGTTCATGGGGACAAAGGCAGATAAGAAATAAATAAACAAATACACAAAGTAAATACAGATTGGGATAAGTACCTCAAGAAAATATCAAGAGTGATGTGAGAGAGGGAGAGATGGAAAATCTTGAATAGATGGTTGGAGAAGGTCACTTTCTGGAGGTGACACTAAGCTGGAAAAGTGACAGAAGAGAATGTGCCAGGTATGTGAGTGGTCATGGGGAAGAATATACCAGATTGAGTCCTGGGATGGATCCCCAACCCCGGACTCCCTGCTTAGTGGGAAGCCTGCTTCTCCCCTGCAACCTGCCACTCACCTCACAATGCTCTCTCTGTCTCAAATAAATAAAAACTTAAATAAAAAAAAAAGAATATACCAGGTTAAGGGACAGACAGCAATGGCAAAGTCCCAAAGGCAGGGCAGGGCAAAGTGTCTCTGAGGACTGAAGGGGAAGCCCGTGTGGCTGGAGCATAGGGAACAAGGGTGAGAGTGGGACAAAGTCAAGGGGTGGGTGGGGTCGGATCTCAGAGCGCATTGTGGTCTGTGGCTAGAGTCTTGTTCTCAACTGATGGGCACTTGGGGAAGGATTTAAAATAAAGGACATCACTCCATGTGCTTTTTACAAGATCATTTGGGCTCCTCTACGGGGCCAGGGTTCTATGGGCCAGGTAGAAGAGCATGGGGACCGACTGGGATGTTTCTCCGTGCTCTTCTTCCATGAAAACAAAACCAAGGATCAGATGACCTTGAGTGGTCCACCCTGTTGCTGGCTCTCTGACTGGGTTTGTCTTCACCCTGTGTCCTGCCTTCCCTCTCCAGGTTTGACTATGAGGGGCTGGAGCCCAAGACGACGTATTACATCATGAGGGACCTGGAGGCCCTGGTCACGGACAAGTCCTTCGTCGGCCAGCAGTTTGCCGTGGGCAACCACATCTACAGTGTGGCAAAGACAGACTGCTTTGAATATGTGGACCCCGTGGACGGCACGGTGACCAAGAAACAGGTACTTGCTAGGAAATCACCAGAAAGAGCAAAGCCAGGGGCCAGAGTGTCTAACAGCTGGAATGGTCTGTAGGGCTGGTCTACTGTGAGCGCTTCATGAGTCAGATGAGAGCCTGCAGCCAGGAGAAGAAAGCCCTCGGTGATGTTTACCTACCTTGTTAATTCCTGGCAGAGGACACATTGAACACAGCACCCTGTCTGTCCAGTATTCTTTCTGCTTGTAACTGACAGGCCAATACTATACATGGATAGAAACCCAGTATTTCCTCCTGAAATGTTTGCAGCCTGTGGGCTCATCACAGATTCAGAAAAAGGTTCCCAGGGCAAAATATTTTTCCTTGGCATCCCCATCAAGTGCATTTTCCCCTTTTATGACCTTATGTCATTGAGAATAATAGGAGCTTAGCCAGATGGGTTTATACGGGAAGAAACAGTGGGAAAACTTGTCCCACAAAACCCAAAAGGAAGATCTATGGTGGAGAATGATTATAAAAGGTCAGTGACAAAATCAACAACTTCTGCCATGGTCGCATCTTTGTGAATTGTGTAAGGGAAGTTGAAAGCTATTACAACATGTGTTTCTTCTTGATTTTGTGTATTTATTGGCTATGGCAAGAACTGACCAGTCTAGGAGTACATTTCAATATTTACAGGTCAAATAAGACACCGAGTAATGTTAAGAAAAGTTCCATTCTAAAATCTCCAAATTCTTATCTTCTGGTACACTCTTCACCAAGAGCAGACGACAAAATAAATCAGAAGTTGCCGGATCCGGGGGGACTAGATGTAACGGAAGTTACTGATCTTTTTATTTCGACTAATATTTCACACATAGCCCTTCTCTTAGCAGATGTTCCAAAGCCCGAGGCCCTCCTATTATTTGGTTGGTATCCTCCTCTGGTCTGTGGTGTTTCCTGGTGGTCTTTCATCTCTATCGGAAAGTCATTAGTCTTTCATTCTAGAAGGCCTTCCGTGGCTGGAGAAATTGATGACCGCTTTACTTTGGGAAGCTGTAGGGTAGTGGAGATAAGAGTGGTTGAGAAGTTTGAAGACCCCGGGGTGTCTGGGTGGCTCAGTCAGTTCAGTGCCTGCCTTCAGCTCAGGCCATGCTCTCAAGGTCCTGGGATTGAGTCCTGCATCCTTCTCCTTGCTTCTCCCTCTGCCCCTCCCCTGGCTTGCACACTCCCTCTCTGTGTCTCTCTCTCTTTCTGTCACATAATAAATAAATAATCTTTTTAAAAAGTTAAGAAGAAGTTTGAAGACTCAGAAGCACATCCTCTCCCTGCCCCACTTAATAGTTATATGACTTCAGGAAAGAGGCCCGATTTCTTTGAGCCACGGTTCCTTCCTCATTGGTAACACATCTACCTCACAGAGCTGTTTTAGAAAGCCAACGAATAAGACACAAAAGTTCCCAGCGATCCTTCACACAAGGAGTATATCCTCCATTTTTTGTAGTTGTGTTTTGTTTCCCACAAGGATGCGTCTTCATAGATGAGACCGACTCCTTCCAAAGTAATGCTAGTGAATCTCCAGACATGTGAAGTCAGGAGCTCCCCAATGGTGTCTCAGAGCCACGTTGCCTCAGATGAATCCTTTCCAATTCTGTGCCATATCCCTACTTCCATTTTGCAAAGGAGCCTCAGAACAAACATTTCGCAAGTCCAGGACTCCTAAAATACGTGCTTTCTAAATTATTCTTGGGAGGTTTTTGTTCCCTGGTGAGGAAGGCTTCAGATCCATTCCCTGAAAAGATTATCTAGTCAGTGCGAGGTTCTGGACTCTGCTCCTGAGAAACTTGTCTGTGAAGCTAATTTGTTTTGCTGTTAAATCCACTAACGCTCTACCTTGTTTCTTCCCCAGTGCACTCACCATTCGTATCCTCTCTTCTTGGCCTTTTCAGCAGTTCACATCAGGCTAATTCCGCAGCTAGATCTCAAGTTCAGACATCTATTTATTCCACGTCCCCTCCCCTGCAACCCTGAATATTGGTTTCCATTTTTACTCTGGAACTTATTTTTTTTTTCTTTCCATACTCTTTCATAGTAGCTCAAATGTGGCCATAAATAGTAAATGGTACCAGGAGCTGCTCTGGGAAGTTCCTCTAGCAACAAAGGAAGGTTGTTGTTCACCTTCTCAGATTCTGGGACCCAAGTGACAATTTACTACCTGGCGGTCCTCAGCTGCCCTGGAGCTTCTCTGCTGTTCTGGGTTTGGCTCACTGAGGGTTTGGGGGCACAGTTAACCCTCGATGCCATCCTCATTATCAGCAAGTTACACATGGTTCTTGCTGTTGGTCCTGTTGGCGCAGAGGGGGAGTTCCAGCAATGGGGGTGTGTGGGTAAAACTTCCTTCATCAAGGCAACATCTCAGCACCTGAGAAGTCAGGGTCATCAGGACTCAGTTCCAGGGATGGTCAAGTCTGGGCCCACTTCCTGTGACACTGTTGCAAAGCATCACCATCTATCTACACCTAAAAGACATATTTAAATTTAATGAACGTGTATTATTTTTAAATACCCATAAAGCACTTTGGTGCTTTCATTCAAGAGATATTTCTGGAGAGCCTACCAAATGCATAATAACTGGCTTTTGTCATGGGGGGCATTTTTATTTTTTAGAGAGGAAAAAGTGGGGGGGGGCGAGGGGCAGAGGGGGAGGGAAAATCCTTTTTTTTTTTTTTTGAAGATTTTATTTATTTATTTGACAGACAGAGATCACAAGTAGGCAGAGAGACGGCGAGGAAGCAGGCTCCCTGCTGAGCAGAGAGCCTGATCTGTGCTCGATCCCAGGACCCCGGGATCATGACCTGAGCCGAAGGCAGAGGCTTTAACCCACTGAGCCACCCAGGCGCCCTGGGAGAGGGAAAATCTTAAGCAGACTTCACGTGCAGCATGGATTCTGACGTGAAGCTGGTCTCACGACCCTGAAATCATGACCTGGGTTGAATTCGTGAGTTGGGCTCTTAATTGACTGAGCCACCCAGGAGCCCCTGGAGCAGATTTTTAATATAAATGTGTATCAGCTTTCTGGAGATACCATTCACACACCATCCAGTTTGCCCATGCCGAGTGTACACTTCGGTGGTTTCTAGCATATTCAGACAGTTGTGCCGTCATTACCGTGGTCCGTCGTAGAACATTTTTGCCATCCCCAAAAGCAACGTGTACTTGTTAGTTGGAATCTCCATTTCCAACCCTGGCAATCCCTGATCTACTTTCTGTCTCTCTGGGTTTGCCTATTCTGGATATTTCACTTAAATGGAACCATTGTGTGGATAGACTTCATTTTTGTTTGTCCATTCTTCAGTCGATGGATGATTGGGCTGTTTCCACTTAAAAAAAAAAAGATGTATTTATTTATTTTAGAGAAAGAGAGAGTCCATGAGTGGGGGTAGGGACAGAAGGAGAGGGAAAGAGAATCCTGAAGCAGACTCCCCGCTGAGCATGGAGCCCTACATGGGGCTCCATCCCGGAACCCTGAGATCATGACCTGAGCTGAAACCAAGAGTCGGCCACTTAACCGACTGAGCCACCCAGGCACCCTGGGCTGTTTCCACTCTTTGATTATTATAGAGGGTGCTGCTGTGAATATCCATGTAAAGTTTCTGAGCAGACATCGATTTTCAATTATTGTAGGTGTGTCGCTAGGTGTGGAATTGCTAGGTTAATGGTAACTCGAGGTCTAACCTTTAAAGCAACAGCCATATGGTCTTCAAGAACAATTTCTCTGCTTCCCATTCTCCCCAGCAGTATATGAGGCTTCCAATTTCTGCATGCTTTTGCCAACCTTTGTTATTATCTGTCTTTTTGGTGAGAGAATACTGTAATTTAAAATAATCTAATTATGTATTATTTTAAAATTAAGTTGGAAGAGACTTGATCTATAAGGACAAACACAATATGCCTTGCCTAGTAAACCCAAAGGAGACATAATAATGCAACATCTGTTTGTTGTGGGAAGCAGATTGCTGTGGCCTCTCCAGGATTGTATTATGTTGGAGTCAAGCAGACGTAGGTTTGAAGGCTTTGTCACTGCCTCGATTTGTGACTTTGGGTACATTATTTAATTCTTTCTTTTCTCAACTTGTTGGGGCAGGCAGATGGCCTGTTGGTAACAATTATCATATAGGTTTTAGAGAAGGTGTGAGGAGAAAGTCCTATAAAGCCTCAGGCTCAGTGGCTGGTATCTATTTGATATTCCAGAATTATCAGTTGCTTCCTCCTTTCAGAATCTTCAGCTTGACTGCATACCAGTTTGAGGAAAGGGTGTGGGAGGTGTTCAAGTGCACAAGCTTGAGATCAGCAAGTCTTGGGTTGGATTCAGTTCTGCCGCCTCCTTGCTGGGTGATCTTAGGAAGTTACTCAACCTCCCTGTGCCTTTCCTTATCTGTGAAAATAGGAATAATCACTGTGGCTTCTTCATACAGCCCTTGGGAGAATTCGATAATACATGGAAAGTCCTGACATGTAATAACCACTAATAAATGGTTAACTAGAAGAGGTTGGGTTAAAAGAGCATCCTTGGGAAAGAAGGGTTTTGACATTTACTGACCATATATGATGAGAAAAACAGAGACAACAACACTGAACAAAATACAGCTTTGCAGGGTGTCCTGTGAAGATATGAGAAGGCCTCCTCAGTTTCTGAGTCATCTGTGAATTGAGTCAAAGTCACAGTTCTTTGCCTTCCCTAAGTCAGCTCCTCCCCCATTTCCTCCAACCCACTTTGCTCTAGAAAGGGCAGCTCAGTCTCCTTTTTGTCCTCGATTTGGGGTTAGAGTCAGGAAGGACTGTGGAAAAAAAGCGGTTTCACATATATCTCCAGAGATAAAGAAGAAATGTTCCTCCATCCAAAATGAAATTAAAATCCTGTTCTAGTGATAAGCCCTGCCCTCCATCCACTTCACGGCTGTGGGAATGTTCAGCAAAGTCTGTCCTGTCTGTGAGACCCTGTGGGGGTCATTTAAGGAGCAAGAAGGAAACCCCTGAAGTATTCAACCCCTGACTTGAATTCCCAGGGACCCCATTGGCTTACCCATGACCTTTCCAGGTCGCATGGAATTTACTGTGGCTGCCTCCAAGCGGCTGATCATTTTGTGATGTTGGGTGCCAAGAGGAAAGCTGATGTGGTTTTCCATTAAGCGGGACCCACAAGGGATTCTGATTTAGAAATAGCAACTTAATGAGGCATGGTTCAGCACCTGTGGATTCATTCTTTCTTGTCCCATGAGGGTATGTCACTATTTATTTTCAGGTAAAATCTAGTCACATGAATGAATGATGATGGTTTCTTCAAATAAGAGTGGGAAATGTAAGTCAGTAGCTCCTATGGGAGCAGGGATCAGTTTGACCCAGTTGCCAGCTAATTCAAGAGGTTCCCACTTTGTGCCTTGTAAAAAGATGGGAAAGATGAGAGAAAGGCAGGTAGCTCCTTAAGTCTTGATGCATGGCCCACTCTTTCCTCAAGGATGAGTTCCTTGTACAAACATCAAGATTTTCCATGGTGCTAAATGCTCTCTCTCTCTTCCTTAACCATCAACAACCCAAGGAATATCAGCAGCAGCAGATTACCTCTTACCATTATCCTCCCCATCTTCTCCTTGTACCCCAAATCTCCCAGAGTCACCACTCAATGTTTCATGGCTATGAGACTCTTCCAGTCCTGATGGAAGGAATACTCCAATCCTGGTGGTGTGAAAGATGGACAGTATGACAGATGTACCAGAATCAAGTACTACTAGGCTGGGCATCGATGCCAGAACCATGCCTGTATTATGAGAATTAGCTTTGAAGAGAGCAATCTTGATACCAGCAGCAAAATTTAAGCAACTGAGTCTCTCCTCATGACTCGTCCCATGCCTGTATTTCTATTTAACAAGATCAAAAATCATGAAATTCCACCAGTGCTGAAGCCATTTGCCAGTAACAGTTCAGATGATATTAAAAAACCCGATGTAAATAAAAGCATACCAGTTAGCTGATGTGGAAAACCAAATCCAATTCGATTATGTCAGGCCAGCTCTCAGCTTATTAATACCTCTTCAAGTTATGCAGGCTGTGTGGAAACATTTTGATGTTGTCCTCAACCTGGAAAAAAGGACCATTTGAAATTAGTTCAGAGAAAAAGCACACTTTGAAGACTCACTGCAAAGTTAATTCTCTTTTAGAGTTTTTTTAATATGCGGGAAGATGTCTGCACTTTTAAATTTCAGTATTTAGAAATAATGAAGCAAGTAAATTGGCAATCTTTTTTTTAAGTTTTTTTTTTTTTAAAGATTTTACTTATTTGTCAGAGAGAGAGAGAGAGAGTGTGCGCAAGCACAAGCAGAGGCAGAGGGCGAAGCAGGCTCCCTGCGGAGCAAGAAGCCCAATGTGGGACTCAATCCCAGGACGCTGGGATCATGACCTGAGCCGAAGGCAGCCGCTTAACCAACTGAGCCACCCAGGCGTCCCGTAAATTGGCAATCTTGAAATCACGTTTTAGTCTGGCCTTTGACATTTTAATATATACTGCGATGCTACTAACTCTTGGTTAGCAGAGAGAGAAAAATTTACCATAGCCTCGTTTCTGGAGGCATCACATGAAGGCAACTGATTGGAGAATCTAGGTGCCAAGGACTGAGTTCTCAATTTAGAGTTAACTGGTCAACCTTCAACTTTCATCACATTCTAATAGTGAACCAAGTGAGAGACTGTTGTGAACAACTTATCCCTGTACGATGCCACTTGCTGGAGTGTGCTCTGCGCATCTAAAAGAGGAATTTAAGAAATCATTTCAGTC
>PISX010018585.1:0-40281 GCA_004024625.1 Mellivora capensis | reverse complement strand
AATTTGAATCTCCCTGATGGCTAGTGATGATGAACATTTTTTCATGTGTCTGATAGCCATTTGTATGTCTTCATTGGAGAAGTGTCTATTCATATCTTCTGCCCATTTTTTGATATGATTATCTGTTTTGTGTGTGTTGAGTTTGAGAAGTTCTTTATAGATCCTGGATATCAACCTTTTGTCTGTACTGTCATTTGCAGTGGGTTTAGTCTCTGCCTTCCTCTCGGGTCAGGATCTCAGGTTCCTGAGATTGAGTCCCGCGTCAGGCTCTCTGCTTGGCAGGGAGCCTGCTTCCTCCTCCTCCTCTCTCTTTTTTTAAAAAATTTTTCTTATTTTTTTAAAGATTTTTATTTATTTATTTATTTATTTATTTGACAGACAGAGATCACAAGTAGGCAGAGAGGCAGGCAGAGAGAGCTCCTCTCTCTTTCTCTGCCTGCCTCTCTGCCTACTTGTGATCTCTCTCTGTCAAATAAATAAATAAAATCTTTAAAAAATGGTCTCCCATTCTCTCATGTTTGGGAAAAATCATAAGACATTCTGCCAAGACTCAAATAAGCTATATTTTAAGACTCTGCCTGCATGCAAGGTGGCCATGTTGCCATGGTGGGGCTGTTCCCTAAAACTCAACCCTCTGACCTTTCAGTATCCAGCTAAGCATTCTCAGGATTGTCGGCTACCCTGTGGGCTACTCTAATTAATTTTACACATAAGGGCTTGGACCAAATATGTTCTGTTGTCCTAAGCAACATAGTGACCACAACTACAACTTCCAATCTGGACCCATGTCAGCTAAATATGTCCCAGCTGCTATCAAGATCAACCTGGGAGAGCCACATTACTTTCTAAGGTGAAAATGGGTTGCTACTTATTAATTGATCAATTGTAGCATGAAATATTAGAAATTGCCCATGTATCGCCTGTACTGGCCAGCAGGAAGTCCAGGGAAATACGATCGTTATTACCACTCATCTTAGTTTAGAATCATCAGTAGTCTAAAAAACAAGAAAACAGTCAGAATAGGTTAGAGAAAATCATATCAATGTCCAGAATGATAGCCTTGTTCTGTCATCTCAGGCAGAGGCTCTTACTTTCTGAAGTCGGTAGTTGTTGGAAGGTTTATCACTTGTTGGTGAACAGTTAAGTTGAGGTGATGGTGGCAGTTTGGGATAAACCAGCCAGATGCAAGGCAGACAAATCCCTGGTCCTTACTTCTACCCAGACCTTAAAGGGTCTAAAGTGCTTTCTACCCAATAGGATTTGTTCCTTTTCTTCTACAACCATGATTGCCCTCCCCCCAGCAGTCCGTGCAGCAATCACTTCATTCTTTTTCCAACCTTCCCCATGTCTTACCCCATATGGCATAACTGGTCTCTGGGTTCCTCTGCAATTTCTTTCTATACCTTGGAACATCCTAGAACCACTTCCACTCTCTGATGTGTATCCCATGCCAACATTACCTTAGGAGTCATCACCTCATATTTATGATCATTGTCATCAATATCCATAATTGCCAAATCCAGCAATGACAGCCAGAAGACAAAATAAGTACCAGGTTAAAGTTTTCCAATTCCCTGTTCTCCAGAGGTAAGCGTGGGAGGAAAAATCAAGAGTGAGAAGTTAATTATGTGGATTGGGTTTCTTACATCCAGCTCCACCTTTTCCCTCCTCTTGTTCGTAATTAAACATTTCATTCATTCATTCATTATTTTTAAATTCAATTAACCAACGTATAGTACATCATTAGTTTTAGGTGTATAGTCTGTACACATCCTATTTAAATGAAAGGTACCATTTTGGGGGAATTGCCACAGTTAGAGCCCAAACTGACCATCTTAAGTGTGTGCTCCATGGAGAGTGGAGCTTGGTTGTCCAGTTTTCTTTTCCAATTTCTCTTTTAAGAGTCCATTCAGGGGGGCGCCTGGGTGGCTCAGTGGGTTAAAGCCTCTGCCTTCGGCTCAGGTCATGATCCCAGGGTCCTGGGATCGAGCCCCACATCGGGCTCTCTGCTCAGCAGGGAGCTGCTTCCTCCTCTCTCTCTGCCTGCCTCTCTGCCTACTTGTGATCTCTGTCTGTCAAATAAATAAATAAATAATATTTTTTAAAAAAAGAGTCCATTCATTCAGGGCACCTGGGTGGCTCAGTTTGTTAAGCGACTGCCTTCGGCTCAGGTCATGATCCCGGAGTCCCAGGATCGAGTCCCACATCGGACTCCCAGCTCCATGGGGAGTCTGCTTCTCCCTCTGACCTTCTCCCCTCTCACGCTCTCTCTCTCTCTCTCTCTCTCAAATAAATAAATAAAATATTTTTTAAAAAAGAGTCCATTCAATCTTTCAATGGCACTTGCTGCTTAGCTATGACACGGCCATGAAAGTTCCAATGAATATCCCAGGTTGCTGCCTATTACTGCATTTTTTGTTGTTGTTGTTGTTGTAAGGTGGCACTATTGTCTGACTGGATATGTTTAGGGAGTACAAGTAGATAACTACGTAACACTGTCCATCTAGAGCCCTTGAATAGTATGGCCACCCATCTGCTCTGTAGACAGGGATGGAAGTATTGGACTCTGAAAAGGTGTCTGTTCATCAATACTCAGCAGTACCCTTGAGTGGAGGGTAGAGAGCCCATATGGTCTATTTTCCAGGACCAGGCTGTTTTGGTACCCCTTGTTATGTGTCCCAGACTTCTCTCTGCTACTCAATTGCATAGCTGACAGCCTGGTCATATTTGCTGGGCTTTCTTGGCCTCATGTGCTGGAATCACTGTGTCTCATTTTTGGGCTCAGTCTTGAATTATAAATTCTCATGCCCTGTGTAATGGTGTATTCAGGTGGCTATGGTCCTTACCTGGGTCCTTATCTGATCATCTTGTGGATTCCCTTGATGTTCCTCTTTATAAGGTCCTTTACATCCACATGGTCACAAACAGGATGTGGGTCTTGTGTAATCTGCTGCCATAACTCTTCATTCCCAAAGAGGTTAAAATTTGATCATCCAGGGACGCCTGGGTGGCTCAGTTGGTTAAGCGGCTGCCTTCAGCTCAGGTCATGATCCCAGCGTCCTGGGATCGAGTCCCACATCGGGCTCCTTGCTCGGCAGGGAGCCTGCTTCTCCCTCTGCCTCTGCCTGCCACTCTGTCTGCCTGTGCTCGCTTGCTCTCTCTCCATCTGACAAATAAATAAATTAAAAAAAATTGATCATCCAATTGTCCCACTGCCAGGCACCACACCACATTGCCAGTCCATTGGCTACTGCCCAGGAATCAGTGAAAATGTAACAAGGTGCATTTGGGGGACTATTTTCCAGGGGAAGCACAACAGTCTACAGCTCCTCCCATTAAGCAGATTTTTTTTTTTACCACACACACTTTTAAGCAGTTTTCTTCGAATCTGCACTGTGGCAGTGGTCCACTACATCCCACCTGCATTTACCTTAGCTGATATGTGCATGAACCAAGCCCAGGAATACTCAGGAATGTTAGTGTTCCAAAGCTCCCAAGAAGCCCAAAGTGCTGGTCCAGACACCGCCTCTGATATCTGCAGTGTGACGGGGACTCTTCTGAGCAACCTGATACGATGGGTTCGGCAAGATTCTCAACCTCGTGTAAGGTATGGAGTGCCTCCAAAACCCAAACAAGCCTATCAGATGTTGTGCCTCATTTTTGTTTGCTAGAAGTTTTAAGACCAACAGTTTCTCTTTAACAAGGTCAGGGCTTTTTCTTTGAGCATCAGCCCACATGGTTCCTAAGAGGCTTACTTGTGTGGTTAGCCCCAGTATCTTGTTGGGAAGCTAATCTTCCAGCTCTGGTTCAGATATGGACTCATCTCATGAAAGGAAGTCTATATGCTGTCTTTAGCCCTTTCAGTCAGAATAATGCCATCAATGTAATTGACCAGGACACCTCTGGTGATATTTCAGCCTTTTTTGAGGCTTAAGCCTATCCACTAGCGATAAATTATGGAGAATTTAGGATAGCCTGTGACAACATGATAAAATAAAGGTAAGTGGAACCTGGGAAAGCAAATTGGCTCTAATCTTTAGGAGGCAATGGGATGTTGGGAAGGCATTAGCAATGTCTACAATTGCAAAACAGACACCTTTGGTCTGCGTTATGGATTCTGTGATAGTTAAATCTAGAACAGCATGTGCCAGTATATTACTCCCATATAGAGTGTGGTAGTCCATGGTGAGGTGCCAAATAATATTGGCTTTTCCCCTGGTCACTGAGGGCTATTATGTGATATAGTTTCTTTAAACACTTCTGGCTCCATTAGCTATTTGATCATTATAGTGACCTCTGATCTCTTCTACTCCCCTGATCCCCTCCCCTGGTCTCCTGTACTGCTTCACACTAACTATGTGAATACACTGCAGAGGTCTTATAGGATCTGGGTCGTGTGTTTGTGCTACTACCATTATTCTAATTGTGACATTTCCCTATTGGAAACATCCCTATGATCAAGAGAATTGTTACCTGTAATTAACACATCTATTTCCAAAGTACATTCAGCAATATCAGTTACAACCACTTGAGTTGATACTGGGCCAGAGGAACCTACCTATAAAGTTATACTGTCCAGCTGGAAAAATGATTTCTAAATCCAGCTCAAGTAATTTTTCTGACCATGACCCAGGGCATTTCCTGGTATCACAGTAACTTACGTTCCAAGGTTCGTAAGGACTTAAGATGTTTGGCAAACTTGGTCACTGTCAAGTCCCCAACATACCTTGACTAGTGCCATGTGGCCCTGGGTCCCTCTTCAGGATGGAGGCTAAAAATTTGCCTTTAACCTTTTCCTATTCTTTTACTTTTCTTTCCTTCCCTTTCCTTTCTTTTTTCTTTTCTCTTCTCTTTTTTAAGAGAGAGAGTGTGCATGCCCATGCATGTGTGCAAGCACACGGGGGCAGGGACAGAGAGAGAAGGAGAGAGAGAGAGAATCTTAAGCAGGCTCCACACTCAGCACAGAGTTAAGCAGAACTCCAGCTCTCAACCCTGAGATCATGACCTGAGCTGAAATCAAGAGCTGGAGGCTTAACCAAATGAGCCACCCAGGCACTCTTCCTATTTCTTCTTAAAGGGGTAAGGTTTGGAAAGAGAGGCAGTATTGAAGACGTTGGATCGACACCAATACATACAACATACACCTCTGCAAGGGGACCTAAATTCTCTCGGTCCTTCTCTTGTTTGTCCACAGTAAATGCTAAAGCTGGTTGAGTATCTTTGCCTGTTACAGAAGATATACAAATGTATACATCACGGGATTCAAAACAACCACACACCCACCAGAAAGTTTAAAAAAGAAAAGGCATACAATATTAAGTGTGCTAGGATGTGGAACAATTCAAACTATAATACAGAGCTGGTGGAATTACAGTAGGGGAACCACTTCAGAAAACGTTTGGTAATATCTACTATAGCTAAACATATGTGTAACGTATGACCCAGCAATGTCCCTCCTGGATATATATGTAACCAAGATGACACATATACACAGCAAAAGACTACAAACAAGAATGTTCATGGAGTACTATTCCTAGTAGCCCCAAGCTGAAAACAAGCCAAGACCGTCAACAATGAGAATAAACAAACCTTACCGATTAATCTCACAAACAATATTTGGCAAAAGAAGTCAGACTCAAGGGGTAAAAGTGTACATACAATATGATAGCATTTAGGTAAAGTTCAAAATCAGGCAAAACTATATTATTGTAAATCAGATGGAGACCTTTACAGGTGACAGGTGGGGACTTCGGAGATGCTACACGAGCACACAAGTCTGGACAATCTATGAATATGCATCCGGCTTTATTCTAATGATTTGGGCACTTTTTTGTATGTGACATTCAAAAACTGTACTTTAAACACTCACTTTTTTTTTTTAATCAATCGTAAGACAGGCACAGCAACACAACCACACCGAAGATCATAAATTGAAGCAAACACACTCACACCAGCACTAAAATCTCCTACCTCTCTCTCCTGCCCTACTAAGCCTGGCCGCAGTTAGAGCCCAGGCATTCCTCCGCTCGTCAGACTCGGATCTTCCTCGCCGCAGATCTTCCCGGCTATGCGGCGGCATCTTCCGCAGCCTGCTCCAGGCTGGGGCTGAGGGTTCTCTATCGCCGCCCTCCGCCCTCCGGGGCTCCTAGGCGACACTACAAGTCCCAGAAGTCCCCGGGGCGGAAAGAAACGTCCAGCTGAAGGCGAGTTGGGGTGACGGGTGCGCAGCGGCGACTGCGGGGTCACAGCGATTTGTCTTAAGGGTGGAGGAGCACTCGGTTGCAGGCTGGCGCCCGGTGGCGATTACTCGGGTCGAACCGCTCTCTGGGGTCTTTCGTGTTCTGGACTACACTCTCCAGAGGCCTCCAGGGGTAACGTCACTTCCTTCTGAGGTGGTCGGCACCGTTAGGCTGGAGCGAACTGCACAGCGCCGCGGCGGAGGAAGGGCGGCCGGTGGGTTCGCTCCGGTGAGGCGGAGCGTGAGCCTGGCTCCAGGGAAGCTGAAGGTGAGGCACGTCTTAGCCCGGGCGGGGACCGAGAGCGGCCGCTTGCGGATCCTCAGGCCTTCACACGTTATTGTGTGAGTGTGTGACGTAATGTGCCTGTGGGACTGCATGATTATGGGTGGTAATAATGGCTCCAGCTGTGAGTGCTTGTGGAAAGCTGTGAGACTGACTCCTCCTTTAATTATGTCGTTGACTTTTCACGAGTCTGGCGCCTCCCAGCTGTGTCTAGCCGGGAGCCGAATGGGGTGGGGGGAAGCAGCGATAGAGAAATGGTCACCCCGAGGCCGGTTGTGGGTTTGAAGGTTTCTGGAAGCTTGTAGTTGTGGGGTCTCTGTGGCTGGCTGCGTTGCAGAAACCCAGATTGTGCTATTGGTGGCTGGAAAGGCCAATAGTCCAGAGTTTTGACTGAAGAGGAATCAAATTCCTTTTGAGGAAGGTCGACCTCTGGGGAAGAAGGCCGATTCTTGTCCAAAGCCCAACCCAGGTTTCTTCCTGGCCCAGAGATTTTGTTTTGCTATTTATTTTGGGTCCAGAAATTTTTAAAGGGGTTTAATCACTTAGGGGAGTGCAGTGGTCCGTGATATTTCTTTTCTTTTGAAGATTTTATTTATTTATTTGGCACACCGAGCGAGAGAGAGAGAGCAAGCTCAAGCAGGGGGAATGGCAGGCAGAGGAGAAGCAGGTCCCCCACTTAGCAAGCAGCTGATGGGGACTCGATCCCAGGAATCTGGGATCCTGACCTGACCCGAAGGCAGCTGCTTAACCGTCTGAGCCACCCAGGCGCACTGGTTTGTGACATTTCTTGATCACATGCGGACTTGATGCCCGCTATAGAGTTAATCTTGGGTCCTTGGAGGCTGTGCAAGAAATTCTAATTCTTTGGTGCTCGGAATTTCGGTGGGTTGTGCGAGAAGGTCTGGTTCCTTCGTACCCAGGGGTTGCACAAGAGTACTCCTTTTTTTCTGAAAAGGAGGGCAAAGTCAGTCTGGGCTCAAGGAAAGGCTTTATCCCGTTTCCTTATGCTTCTTTATCCCTTACCAGTTAATGGACTTGGCTTATACAGGTGACCAGAGACTAAGGGAAGAGCTGATGTTGGACAACTGAGTTTAATCCAAGGTAAATTGTTATTCTTTCTTTTGTCTCTGAAGTGTTTTCTGTTTTTTCACGATATGGGAATATTTGCATGCTTTCTTATGAAACTCCATAACAAGGATCCTTTTAGTATTTTGGTCTTTGGGCCTGGCTATTCCAAAGAATAATAATGGAATGGACCCTTGGGGCACCTGGGTGGCTCAGTGGGTTAAAGCCTCTGCCTTCAGCTCAGGTCATGATCTCAGGGTCCTGGGATCGAGTCCCGCATCGGGCTCTCTGCTAGGCAGGGAGCCTGCTTCCTCCTCTCTCTCTCTCTGCCTGCCTCTCTGCCTACTTGTGATCTCTCTCTGTCAAATAAATATAAATATAAAAAAAATAATGGAATGGACCCAAAGTCCGGCCCCAAAGAGGTTATTCCACTCCCATTTTGCTCCTTCTAAGATTTTTGAATGATTTGAAGGAATGAAATACATCTCTCAGAGAGAAATTTGAAAGCTTTCACTTTGAGTATTTTCAATTTTATTGTTTAAGAGATCATCCTCTAAGTATTTAAAAGGTTCAAAAGAGTGTACAGTGAATTTTCTTTCTCAGCTGCCTCCCCACCCCCGCCCTCACAAGCTTTTCCTACTTAGAAGACAACCAGTGTGCCTAGGTTCTTGAGTACTTCAGGGGAATTCTGTACATCCATTAGTACATGAAGGACTTCATTTATCGCTGCACAGTATTACATAATTCCATAATTTTAAGAATTAATCCTTATTAATGAACTTTCAGCTGGCTATTAATCTTTTGCTGTTATAAACAATGGTGGGATAAATATCCTTGAATATATGTAATTTAGCCTATCAATGACTTTGTTGGTAGAATGAATGCTAGTTTCTCAGGTGTTTATGTATACTTTAGATTTTAATAGTTTTTGCTGTGTTGTCTCTTGCATTATCACTTTTCTAAACAATATTTTCTGATTTTATGTTTTATTCAGGGTATTTTGCTTGTTGTTGAAAAATTTAAGGAAATTGTTAATATGCTTTTATAGGGTTTTTCAAGCTATGCGGTTGTTACCTGATTTTTGTGTGTGGTAGATTCAATTTACTAAGCTCTGATCACCATTTTCCTTAACCCTTCATTGTAAAAAATTCAAACATGTACAGAAATAGACAAAACAGGGGCACCTGGGTGGCTCAGTGGGTTAAAGCCTCTGCTTTCAGCTCAGGTCATGATCCCAGAGTCCTGGGATCGAGCTCCGAATTGGGCTCTCTGCTCCGCGGGGAGCCTGCTTCCACCTCTCTCTCTCTCTGCCTGCCTCTCTGCCTACTTGTGATCTCTGCCTGTCAAATAAATAAATAAAATCTTAAAAAAAAAAAAGAAATAGACAACACAGTAATGAATGTCTATGCACCACTTTGCTCAGCTTCAGTAATAACTGACTCATGACCGGTCTTGTTTAATCTGTATGTCTACCTACCTAGGATTATTTTGAAGCACATACCAGAAGCTGTATCGTTCCAGCCATAAATGTGTATATAAATGATAGTCTTTTAAAAACTTAATCAAATACGATTATTCTCCCTAAAAAAATAAGTAGTATTTCCTTAATATCAGATTTCCAGTTAGAGTTTGTAGATTTTCCCACAAGGCAAATAACTTTGTTTTTAATTTCAAGATTTCTTTGAATCTGGGCCCAAATAAGATCCATGTGATCCATGTGTTGTGATTGGTTCATAAAGTCTTTTAATAAAGTCTTTTTAAAAATCTATAGTTTCTTTTTTTTTTTAATCTATAGTTTCTTATTTTTACTTATTTGAGAGGGAGAGAGAGAGAGAGCGCGTGTACATGTGGGTGGGGGGAGGGGCAAAGGGAGACAGAGAATCGGAAGTGGACTCCCCATGGACCAGGATCCCGGGCTTGATCCCATGACCACCAGATCGTGATTGGAGCTGGAACCAAGCATCAGATGCCCAACCAACAGGTGCCCTCATTCTTTTTTTTAAGATTTTATTTATTTGACAGAGAGAGCACAAAAGCTGGGGGAGCAACAGAGGGAGAGAGAGAAGCAGGCTCTCTGCTGAGCAGGGAGCCCAATGTGGGGCTCCATCCCAGGACCCTGGCATCATGGCCTGAGCTGAAGGCAGACACTTAACTGACTGAGCCACCCAGGCACCCTTGACACCCCTCATTCTTATTCTTTTTCTGTCTCTCCTTGGAACGTATTTGTTGAAGAAGCTGAGTGATTTGTCCAGTAAAGTTTCCCACAATGTCATCAACATTTTTTTCTATATTTCTCAGTTAGAGATTAGATGTAGAGGCTTGATCTGGTTCAGGTGGGTTCTCTCCATTTCCACCCCCCGCCCTTTTTTTGGGCACAATGACTACACTAATGCTAATGTATACTTCCATGAAGAGGCACATAATGTCTGCTTGCCTCTTTTTGTGATATTTTCTATTATTATTTCACTAGAGATTGCTAAATAGTTATAGTCAAATTAATTATATTTTTATTCTTTAACTGGAATAATTATATATAGTGAAAATTTTCTGTGTGAACTGATTGGTTACCTTGAGGTACAGATTCCTTAAGGGAAGCAGGGCAGATTCTTTTTTTTCTCCTAACTTACCAGTTTTTAAAATGAGGAAGTAATGAACCATTATGAAATGATGGTTTGGTAGCATTCTTTCCTGGGTACCAGTGATTGTTATTTTTTACTATCATTATAAAAGTATGGATTTTTATATACTTACATGTTTTAATCTATTGCAGTTGTTTTATTCATGTATACTTAAATTAGTATTGTGCCGTATTTACCATTTGGAGCCTATTCAGGTGGCTCATAGGTTCTTTTGACTTGATCTTAGTCTTTGCTTTCTTGGTTTTCAGTAGATCTTCTCAGTCAGGAGTTGATAAAATTTCTGCAAAGGGTGATATAGTTAATGTTTTAGGTTTATGGGACACACATTCTCAGTTGCAACTACTCAAGTTTGTTGTAGAGTGAAAGCAGCCATATATAATACATAAACAGAAGGATGCGGCTAAGTTCCAATAAAACTGTATTTCCAAAATCAGACAAGTGGTATACCAAATAGAAGCAGACTTTAAAAGGTGAAATTCAATATCTGATTTAGTGAATGCTAAAAGAAGTGATTTCATTTTGGGCGCCTGGAAGGGTCAGTCAGTTGAATGACTGACTGCCTTGGGCTCAGGTCATGACCCTGGAGTCCTGGGACTGAGCCCTGTGTCAGGCTCCCAGCTCAGTGGGGAGTCTGCTTTTCTCTTTGACCCTCCCACCTGGTAGCTCTCTCTAACTCTGTCTCTCAAATAAATAACATCTTAAAAAAAAAGAAATGATTTCATTTTTAGAGAGTAGGTGCCAACTGCAATTTTTAAGCAAACGCTGCCCACATGCATACCTTCACAACACACACTTAATGGAAATAAAATTTCCTATAATATCCATGAAAGAGAAATGCTGTTACTTTGTTTCCAAGCAGATGTCAGATTTCTAGTAATATTTCTAATCAGAACCTTACCTTTTATGTGGAAAGGGCTTTTATAGACTTGATAGCTTGTTCAGGATAAATAGATGGATAGATGGAATTTATTGGAGTTACATTTGAGAGAAAAAGAAAAACAAGACTCACAATTAATATGTGTTATTTTATTCTTATGCATTTCTACCCTCTGTTTCTGAACTCATTGGCTGAATAATGCACCAAATAGGACTTTTCCCATGGCAGGGATCCAGAGTACTTGAATTGTATTGAATTATTTCAACAATTATTTCAATTTTTACATTTCTTTTTTTTTTTTTAAGATTTTATTTACTTATATGAAAGAGAGACATAAAGAGATAGTGACAGAGAGCACAGTGGGAAGGGGAGGGAGAAGCAAGGAGCCTGGATGCAGGGCTCGATCCCAGGACCCTGGGATCATGACCTGAACTGAAGGCAGACACTTAACTGACTAAGCCACCCAAGTGCCCCCTCTATTTTTATATTTCACAAGCAGCTTTATCTGGAGCTTAATCTGATATATTGTGAGGAGTAGTGCAGTTTTTCATTTTTCAAATGATTTGTTATTTCATCATCATCTTTTTCAAGGTCCATATATTCCCCACTGATGTAAGATGCCACCTTATCAAATATGAAATTTCAAAGTATTTGGGCCAGTTTTTTTTAAAAGATTTTATTTATTTATTTGACAGAGAGATCACAGGTAGGCAGAGAGGCAGGCAGAGAGAGAGAGGGGAAGCAAGCTCCCTGCTGAGCAGAGAGCCTGATGTAGGGCTCGATTCCAGGACCCTGAGATCATGACCTGAGCCGAAGGCAGAGGTCTTAACCCACTGAGCCACCCAGGCGCCCCATGGGTCAGTTTTTATATGTCACAATTTTCACTGGATTTTCCCTCTATAATTCTGAAAGAAATTAGGAGGGCTTATATTTTCCCAAATAGCCCTTAAAAGCCGTATGAATCAACAATGAAAACAATTAAAACTGCATATAACAGCCTATGCTTACAGCCTTATTTAGAGCTAGAGGTTACTATAAACTTCAGTTGTTTTTTTTTTTTAAAGATTTTATTTATTTATTTATTTATTTATTTGACAGACAGAGATTACAAGTAGCCAGAGAGGCAGGCAGAGAGAGAGGAGGAAGCAGGCTCCCTGCTGAGCAGAGAGCCCGATGCAGGGCTCTATCCCAGGACCCTGGGATCATGACCTGAGCCGAAGGCAGAGGCTTTAACCCACTGAGCCACTCAGGCGCCCCTAAACTTCAGTTTTTATGTAAGTGGAGAAATATATACCCCAAACAGGCAGATCAACTCTGGTGTCTATCCTAGACTGAAGTTAGGGAGAGAAAAGCAAGGGATACATTGCAGTGTTGGAAAATGGATAACTTAATCCCATGAACATAGAGGTCCATCTTGATAGGGAAAATACTGACAACATGACTGATCCTATTAAACTGGAGCATTGCCTTTTGATTGAAAGGAAGATTCTTGAAAATGGTAAGTTGAAAGGTGGTACTCTTAGGAAATGCCCACTCCTTGAGGAGAGGGAAGGCAACATAAAAAGAAAAGGCATGCCTTTAAGGGTGATTGTGAAAGGAAAAAAGGAATCAAGTGTTGGAAACTAAATCCTTTTCAGAACCAAAAGGATGTCACAGATTCAGAAGTGACAGAATTTATGTAGCCAAGAGTTTGGCCTTGCCAAAGAGAGGTCTGGTCTTTTTACTATTTTTGGGGAGGTAATTTCTGGGCCCTTGAAATGTGTTATCTTTGCCTGGAAGCCTTAGGTCACATATTATAATCTAACAATATGTTGTAGGATGGGGACTGGCCACACCTGTATAGTATTAGGGTAGTGGTTGGCCGTGTGAGAAAGGACAATAGTGTTACGAAGAATGGGGGCTTTGGGTCACATGGTATCAATTGACCTGGACACAGATTAATAACCTGGTCAATTAAGGAGCCATTCCCACAGCTAGAGCTCTCATAAAAACTCAAAAATTGAGGCTCAGGTGACTTTGCATGGCTGGCAGTACTCCATGCATTTTATCACACATTGATGTCAGGAGAGTAATACATCTTGACTCTATGAAAAAAGACATGGAAGCGCCATATTTGGTATTTCTCCTGAACTTGGCCCTATGTGTTTCTTCTTTAAGTTGATTTTAATTTGTATCTTTTTTTCCTATAATCAACTGTAACTGTAAGCACAATAGCTTTCATTGAGTTCTGAGTACTAGTGAATTTTGAGCTTGAGAGTGGTTTTAAATTCTCAGTGTCAGTTGGCTTTAGTTGGTTTGGGGAGCTTATAGTTTGTGTCAGAGTTGAGGGTAGTCTCGGAGGAATTGTACTCTCTAACTTTGTAGTTAGTCAAAACTACAAAATCCTGCTCCCAAAAAAGAGTCATTACTAAGAACATTGCACATCACAGTATCAAAGAAGAAAATGCCCTTGAACTGGGATTTCTACTAAGTTACCCCAAATCTCACATCCTTCTCTAATGACATGTTTATCCTGGTACAGAAAAAAATCTAAGACTTAAAACAACAGAAAATAGTAGAAAAAATATATATAAGCAAAACAGTCAGACAACAACAAGAAATAAAAGTAAAAGGTATCCAAATCGGCAAAGAAAAAGTAAAATTTTCACCCTTTGCAGACAACATGATACTCTATGTAGAAAACCCAAAAGACTCCACCAAAAAATTGCTAGAACTGATACAGGAATTCAGCAGAGTAGCAGGATATAAAATCAACACACAGAAGTCTGTTACATTTTGATACACTAACAGTGGGGCAGCAAAAAGAGAAATCAAGGAATTGATCCTGTTTACAATTGCACCAAAAACCATAAGATACCAAAAAATAAGCCTAACCATGGAGGTAAAAGATCTGTACTCTGAAAGCTGTAGAACACTTATGAAGGAAATTGAGGAAGGCATAAAGAGATGGAAAAATGTTCCATGCTCATGGATTGGAAGAACGAATATTGTTAAAATGTCTATCCTACCCAAAGCAATCTACACATTTAACATATTCCCTATCAAAAAAGCATCAGCATTTCTCACAGAGCTGGAACAAACAATCCTAAAATTTGTATGGAATCAGAAAAGACCCCAAATAGACAAAGTAATGCTAAAAAAGAGAATCAGATCTGGAGGCATCACAGTTCTGGGCTTCAAGCTGTATACAAAGCTGTAATCATCAAGGTGGCATGGTACTGGCACAAAAACAGACACATGAGACCAGTGGAACAGAATAGAGAACCCAGAGATGGACCCTGAACTTTATGGTCAGCTAATCTTTGACAAAGCAGGAGAGAATATCCAATGGAAAAAAGTCCCTTCAACAAATGGTGTTGGGAAAATTGGACAGGCACATGCATAAGAATGAAACCAAACCACTTTCTTTCACCATACACGAAGATTAATTCAAAATGGATGAAAGATGTAAATGTGAGACAAGAATCCATCAAAGTCCTAGAGGAGAACACAGACAGCAACCCTTTGGAAATTGGCTGTAGCAGTTTCTTACTAGATATGTCTCCTGAGTCAAAGGAAACAAAAGCATAAATGAACTGTTGGGACTTCATCAAAATAAAACTTCTGCACAGCAAAGAAAACAGTCAACAAAAGTAAAAGGCAGCTTATGGATCAGGAGAAGATATTTGCAAATGACATATCTAGGGTTAGTATCCAAAATCTTTGAAGAACTTAACCAAACTCAACACCCAAAAAACAAATAATCCAGCTAAGAAATGGGGAGAAGACATGAATAGACCCCTTTTCCAAGGAAGACACCCAGATGGCTAATAGACCCATGAAAAGATGTGCAGCATCACTCATCATCAGGGAAGTACAAATCAAAACTACAATGAGATACCACCTCACACCAGTTGGAATGGCTATACTTGACAATGTAAGAAACAACAGGTGTTGGGCAAGGATGAGAAAAAAGGGGAACCCTCTTATGCTGTTGGTGGGTGCAAACTGGTGTAGCCACTCTGGAAAACAGTATTGAGATTCCTCAAAAAGTTAAAAATAGAGCTACTCTATGACCCAACGATTGCACTACTAGGTATTTACCCAAAGGATACAAAAAAATACTGGGGTGCTTGGGTGGCTTAGTGCTCTCTTTTTTGGCTCCTCTGCTTTTGGCTCAGGTCATGATCCTGGGGGTCCTGAGATCCAGCCCCACGTCGGGCTCTTGGCTCAGTGGGGAGCCTGCTTCCTCCTCTCTCTCTGTCTGCCTCTCTGCCTACTTGTGATCTCTGTCTGTCAAATAAATAAATAAAATCTTTTAAAAAACACCACAAAAATACTGATCCAAAGAAAGGGATACACACATCCTGATATTTATTGCAGCATTATCAACAGTAACCAAATTATGGAAAGGGCCAAAATGTCCATTGATTGATGAATGGATAAAAAAGATGTGGTATATATATCCAGTGGAATATTTCTCATTCATAAAAATGAATGAAATCTTGCCATTTGCAATGACACCGGTGGAGCTGATAGTATTAGGCTAATTGAAATAAGTCAGTCAGAGAAAGACAATACCATATGATTTCACTCATGTGGAATTTAAGAAACAAAACAGAAGAACATAGGAGAAAAAGTAGAAAAGGGGGCTAACTGGAGAAGAGATTGTTCAGTATAGAGAACAAACTGATGGTTACTGGAGGGAAGATAGGTGGGAGGATGGGCTAAATGGGTGATGGGTATTAAGGAGGGCATTTGTGATGAACACTGGGTTTTGTATGTAAGTTACAAAATACTAAATTCCATACCTGAAACTAATATTATACTATATGTTAATTAACTGGAATTTAAATAAAAACTTGAAGGAAAAAAAAGCTAAAACCTTGGAAACGAAGATCTCCATTACCTAGGTTAGATAATGGCTTCTTTTATATGACACCAAAAGCACAAGTAACCAAAGGAACAAAAATTATATAAAGAGGATTTTAGCAAATTTAAAAACTTTTGAGCTTCAGAAGACACCGATATAAGTGAGAATACCGTCTGCAAAATGGGACCAAAATGTGCAGATTATATGTTCAATTAAGGAAGTGTATTTTAGGATATAGGATTTAGTGTAACTTAGGATATATGAGGAATTATTACAAAGCAGCAACAAAAAGACAATCAGGTTTTCAAAATGAGTGAGTAATTTGAAAACATATTTTTCCAAAGAAGGGATAGAAATGGTCAATATCATCAGGAAAATGCAAATCAAAATCACAGTGATGTACCACTTCAAATTTACAAGAATGACTATAACCCCAAAAGGTGGTGAGGATGTGGGATAATTGGAACTTTGACAGATTTTTGCTGGAATTGTAAGATGATGCAGCTGTTCTGGAACAGAATCGGGCAGTTCCTGAAAATGTTAAACATAGAGTTACCATAGGACACCACAAATCCATTTCTAGGTATATCTAAGAGAAATGAAATATATGTCGACACAAAAACATGTAGCTAAATGTTCTCAATAGCATTACTTATAGTAACAAAAGATGTAAACAGTGCAAATGTCCATCAACTGATGAATGGGGGGAAAAGATCCATACATGGGAATGTTATTTGGCAATATGTAGGCATATTGCTCGCTGAAACTTAGATGAACCTTGAAACATTATTGTATGTGAAAGAAGCCAGTCACAAAAGACACATATTGTATAGTTTCATTTATACAAAATGTGTAGAATAGGCAAATCTATAGGTACCAAGAGTAGATTAGATTAGTAGATTGTGGTTTGCAGGATCTGGGGAAATGAGAATGGAAGTAATAGCTAACGCTTATGGGCTTTATTTTTGGTTAATGAAAGTATTCTAAAATTAGATTAAGTGGTGATGGTTGCACATTCTGTGAATATATTAAAACATGTTAAAAACCATTCACTTGTATTTTTAAGAGTATGAATTTATGAAATGTGAATTATATGTTAGTAAAGCTGTTAGAAAAAGAAATGAAGATGCTAGAACTGGTGGGGGTAGAGAATGGTGGTGGTGGTGGTGGTGGTTAAATTCACAGACTTGTTTGCTGATCATTTAAATGTTAATGTGATTAAGGCATTTGAGCACATTATATGCTTGGTGGAAATTATTTCTTATATAGCCACTTTCTTAAACCATCTTTAGTCGGACATTTAGAGAGAATGATGTTAAGCAGAGTTCCAAAATCTAGCTAAGGCCATGCAATAGGCAGTTGTTTTCTGTTAGAAAGTGCTTTGGACTTGTTCTTTGTTACTGGGTGAGTGTAGTGAGATTTTATGTGCCCTAAATGAAGCTTGTGTTTTACATTCACGGAAAGCACCTAAGCTGTATATATAGTATGTTGAGACTGGGAGAAAGAGGCAGATCTTCGTAATTGGAAAGTGTTTTTCCTAGGAATTGGCCTATATAGATACAAATGATTTCAAAGCCTGAGGGCCCCATCAGTGTCTTTTAGGTGGGTACTCCTTGGGTAAATTTGGATCAGGGTCCTCTAGGTTATAAAAGATGAACTGCTAAGGCCAGGTCAGGAAATCCTAACAACATCATAGGGATTGGGTACTGCTTTAGCACAAATTAATTCTTCTACATTTCTGTTTTCTGGAATTGGGGAAGGGGTGATGATTGTTTAGGCTTCTGCAGATCTCAGTATATATTTTGGGGTGTGGAAGGGTCCAGGCTTCATGACAAGGGGAGGTGATACTTAACTTAGTCACTTAGAAGTAGGCCTCTTTTCATGGTTTCCCTTTTCTTCCCTGTCTTCTCAGGACTGCACTTTTCCATGAGGAGAAGCCAGAGGAGGACTCAAGTTGCAATTCTAAGCCATGCCTTGTGTGAGTTCATGTTTCTTCTTCCCCTTTATATCAGTCATTGTTTTCTAGGATATGAATGTTCAGTATTCTTATTTACAGACTTTCTGCTTCATCAAGTGTTTCCTCTCCTGCTCACTCTCGTTCTAGTGAATGAAGGGAATGAGTTCCAGGTGTTTCTCAACTGCCCTTCTCTTCTCTAACAGTGTTTTAGGGATCCATTTGCAAATCATGAAATGTATTTGAGGAAAGTATAGAACCTCTCCTGTCAGAACGTGGTTTGATGAGATGGTACTACACATGAAATGAGATGGTACTACACTTGGTCTTTCTCATTGACCTGGATTTTCTCATGGGTTAAGATGGAAATTGGTGGTAGTTTCAGAATGTGGTGAGATCTGCTCTGTGAAGCTTTTAAGATTGGAAATGTGATCAAATGCAGGATTGAGAACAGAGAGAAAGAGAATTGTGTTGGGGTTAATACAGTAACAAGGTCCATTTTGAATTTGAATAATATGTATAAGTCAGGGACCACATCTGTGTGAGGGTAGCTCATCTTTCACTAGCTTTCTGTTGCTCATAATAAGCAGAAGGGTACAGTGAGCAGTGGTAAGTGGTAATATGATCAGCCAGATGATAAAATGGTTGAGGATTTTAGAAACAGCTGTGAAAGATGTTAGAAGAGGAGTGCAAACTACTGCAAAATAAGAAAATGATTACGATCATAATATGGAATATTATCTAAAAATATTACCTAAAAATGATATCTGTGAAAGGGCTTGCCAGAACTAGAAAGAAAGAATATTATTACTAAATTATTCTGAGACTTAACTTGGAAAGAAATTGTGAAATTATTTGTAAATTTTATTTGATAAGATAGACATTTTAAAAGACATTTTGGAATGTGCCCATTGGTTTATTTTCTCTTTTTTTCCCCTCCCTCTTGCCTTCTAGCCCTCCTTTTTTCCTTCCCTTCTTTTCTTTATATTTTTGGTTCTTCTTTTTTTTTTTTTTTAAAGTTTATTTATTTGAGAGGGAGAGACAGAACGAGCATGAGCAGGGATAGGGACAGAGGGAGAGGGAGAAACAGGCTTTCTGCTGAGCAGGGAGTGTGACACAGGGCTCGATCCCAGAACCCCGGGATCATGACCTGAGCTGAAGGTGGATGCTTAACCGACTGAGCCACCCAGGCACCCAGTTCTTTAAAGAGATGGGGAGGAAGGAACTTTCAGTTTACTTGAGGATTTGCATGTGTTTTATGCTAGCACACATTATTTCATTTAATCACAAAACTACACTTACTTGGCTTTTGTTCATTCCCTTTGCTGTTCCCAAGAGGCTATGTGATAGAGTAATAGGAATGTTCAAGAATTGTTTAGGTGCTCTGTATTTCCCACTCACTTCCCTTCTTTTACCTACCCACGTTGCAATCTTCCATCTTCAATGTATTTTTCACTGTTTTGGACCCTGTATGTAATACTTTTCTCCTCCTCTTATTACTGTGGTGTGTGTGTGTGTGTGTGTGTTGTGTGTTCTTCTCATTACTTCTAAACAATATTTATTTGCCATTAACACCTGGACTTGTCATTTCAGAGATTGGTGTTGTTCAAAGATGTAGCCGTAGACTTTTCCCAGGAGGAGTGGGAGTGCCTGGACTTGGAACAAAAGGACTTGTACAGAGATGTGATGTTAGAAAACTATAGCAACCTGGTCTCACTGGGTGAGTTTGGTCCCAATAATTCGACTTCAGTCTGTGAAATTTGGGAACTATTTCAAGTACCTAGCTGAATTTCATCCAGGTTATTTGTGGCTTATAGACTTTAAAGTGGACAGCTCCATTGAGTACCTTTATCTTCTCTATTCTTCAGATATCCTTCCTCTGAATTTTTTAAAAAGATTATGTATTTATGGGGTGCCTGGGTGGCTCAATGGGTTAAAGCCTCTGCCTTCAGCTCAAGTCATGATCCCGGGTCCTGGGATCGAGCCCCGCATTGAGCTCTCTGCTCAGCCGGAGCCTGCTTCCTCCTCTCTGCCTGTCTCTCTGCCTACTTGTGATCTCTGTCTGTCAAATAAATAAGTAAATAAATCTTAAAAAAAAAAAAAAGATTATTTATTTGAGTGTGAGAGAGTGACAGAGAGGGCATGTGAATGCACAAGGTGGGGGTAGGGGCAAAGGCAGAGGAAGAAGCAGACTCCACACTGAGTAAGGAGCCCAATGCTGGGCTCTATCCCAGGACCCTGAAATCGTGACCGCAGCTAAAGGCCAATGCTTAACCCACTGAGCCACCGAGGTACCCCACCCTCT
Source organism: Mellivora capensis (assembly GCA_004024625.1). Taxonomy (NCBI): domain Eukaryota; kingdom Metazoa; phylum Chordata; class Mammalia; order Carnivora; family Mustelidae; genus Mellivora; species Mellivora capensis. The sequence continues at coordinate 20,068 of PISX010018585.1, read as the reverse complement.
GAATCTTTCCGTAATTGACCATCTTACTTGATGAATAATGGACTTAATTTTAATTCTGGGCAAGCAGAGTATAATTATACCTTTTCCATTCTTATAAGCAGGATTTTCCATTTCTAAAGCAGATGTGCTTTCCTTATTGAAGCAAGGGAAAGAGCCCTGGAAGGTTGTACAGGATGTGTCAAGAAGTCAGAGTTCAGGTGAGTAAGAGATGACTAAACAAGGGGACGCCATTGTGGAGAACAGTCAAATCACTTAATTTGTTGGCTACAACTTTGAGATACTAGCTGAGAAGTTCTCCTCAAAACTAGACCAAGGTCTGTGGAGTAGAAGCTTGAAGGAATACTGGAAGGCAAAATAGTTTTAGCATCAGTTACCAAAGGAAACCCCTTCTTCACCCCATTTACCACTTCCTTGTTTCTCTTTCACATTCCCTTATATTTTCAAATAGGGAATAGCCCTGCTTCTCCAGTCATAACAATTTTACCTATATTTTTGATCCATGAATGAGGGATAATAAAAGTTGAAAATGAAGGGCACCTGGGTGGCTCAGTTGGTTGGGCCACTGCTTTGGCTCTGGTCGTGATCTCAGATTGCCGGGATCAAGTCCTGCATGGGGCTCCCAGCTCCACGGGGAGTCTGCTTCTTCCTCTGACCTTCTCCCCTCTCATGCTGTCTCTCACTGTCTCTCTCTCTCTCTCTCAAGTAAATAAAACCTTAAAAAAAAAAGTTGAAGGGACGCCTGGGTGGCTCAGTTGGTTAAGCAGCTGCCTTCGGCTCAGGTCATGATCCCGGCGTCCTGGGATTGAGTCCCACATCGGGCTCCTTGCTCGGCAGGGAGCCTGCTTCTCCCTCTGCTTCTGCCTGCCACTCTGTCTGCCTGTGCTCGCTCGCTCTCTCTCCCTCTCTGACAAATAAATAAATAAAATCTTTAAAAAAAAAAAGTTGAAAATGAAGAGGTGGTACTAGGTCATGTAGGGACATGTATGCCATGACAAAAGAATTAGGATTACGTTGAAACTACAATAATGATTGGCTCATTTCAAGCAGGAGAGTGATGTGGTTAAACTTGTAATTTTCAAAGACAACTCTGGATACTGTATAGAAAATAAAATGGGAACAAGACCTACCTTAGATATCTCTCCCCTTTCTCATTAGACTCCAGCCACAGGAGCCTTCATTCATTATCTCAGATACATCTAGTATCTATATATCTAGTACATGGGCTCCACCCCCTTATATCACTCGCTCTCTCTGGAATGCCCTACTCATCTGACTAACTGCTCTGCTTCTTTGGGTCTCAGCCTGTATATCATTGCATCCTGAAAAATCTTCCCTGATCTCATTCTCAGTATTGATCTTTTAGGTTTTCTTACAGTAATTTCTAAGCTATAATCATATAATAGTAATCCTTGTAAGACCATTTCTCTTTGGCCGCAACACACCTCTAAAGGAGATCTGCAGAAATCAGTGTGCCTCTGATTTAAGTGAGCCTTCAAAATCCCATGTGGTCTTGGTAAAATCAGCCCCAGACAGGCCTCCAGTAGAATTTAAGGGAAACAAGATCACTTCTTCTACTAACATGGCAGTATTTTTCTTACCACTAGAACTGTCTTCTTAGAGACCAGTTCCCACTAGCAAAATTACTCACTGTCCCCAAGAGATTTTTTAGGACCACTTTGTATTTGTCTCACACCTTTAGTTACCTTACTCAGGTTTAGAAGTCCACGCTTTCCAGGGCATCAATCATCAGCTGAACTCTTATCACCATATATTTCCAGTCAGACTTAATGCTCCTCCCCCCCCAAAATCTCTTCCACCATACTTTTTGAAACTTTGTAAGAAATATTCCATATTATCTTTAGCCTCTTTGAATATTCCTTTTACCTTTTGGTGTTAAGTGAACACTTTAGCCATGCCATGAATATACAACTTTTCCTTAGAGCATTTGATGATGGTTCTTGCTTTGTCATCTCCCACAGTCCATTATTTTCCACTATCAAAGTCCCCAGCTCCTTTAAAGCTCCTTTAAAGACCAGACCACCCACTATATGTTCTTGTCATATCATTTACCAATTTCCTCTTCTGGAATAGACTGAAGATCAGAACACCTGGGCCCACTGACTCTTTCCTTCGCTGTACCTGTCACCATTGTTGGTGACTTCTGCATCTGTGTTATTATTCTGTATTATTATACATGTTGGGACACTTGGGTGGCTCAGTTGGTTAAGTGTCTGCCTTTTGCTCAGGTAATGATCCCAGGGTCCTGGCATTGAGTCCCGCTTTGGGATCTTTGCTCCACAGGGAGCCTGCTTCTCCCTCTGCCTGCTCAGCCGGCCACCCCCCCCCCCCCGCTCGTGTGCGCTCACTTGCTCTCTCTCTCTCTCTCTCTCTAACAAATAAATAAAATATTTTAAAAAATACGTCTTAATTTTCAAATCCTTAACCTCATTTCAAATGATCTTTCTCCTCCAAATTCCTTCACTTATTCACTCTCATAAGTGATATATACGCCTTATAATTAACCAGCCCCAAATCTGTTTCAAACATTCACTCTCTTTGACAGCTACTTTTTAAAAGGGGTTATTTACTTATTTTAGAGAGAGAGCATGCGAGCCGGGAGAAGGGCAGAGGGAGAGAGAGAATCTCAAACAGATTCCCTGCTGAGTCTGGAGCCTAATGCGGGCTCAATCCCATGACCACCAGATCATGACCTGACCCAAAACCAAGCAATGGATGCCCAACCAACTGAACCATCCAGGCACTCTGACAACTACTTTTTAACTTCTCAACTAACTTATTCTACCACCTCATTACACATAGTGTAATGTCTTCCATATTTAAAAAAAAAATTGTGCTTGATGTTACATTTTCCATTCTATCACTCTGCTCTCCTTGATAGCCATGAATAAGCTATACTTCTTCATCTCCCATTCTTCCTTGTGTCTTTCAGCTACAGGTATAGCTATTGCTGGGTGCCTTTTCTCTTCCTCTCTGGACAGTTTTATAACATGCCCAAGAAATTACTTATTTTAAAAAATTAGATTGTAACACATTACATACTTTAGACATAGAAGAATCCCTTTGATCTTTAATTGATGTCAGACTCATTTAATAATTTTGGTATCTCAGTCTAATTTTTTTAAAAAGATTTTTATTTATTTATGTATTTGTCAGAGAAAGAGAGAGAGCACAAGCAGGCAGAGTGGCAGGCAGAGAGAGAAGCAGGCTCCCCGCTAAGCAAGGAGCCCGATGTGGGACTTGATCCCAGGACCCTGGGATCATGACCTGAGCTGAAGGCAGTGGCTTAACCAACTGAGCCATCCAGGCATCTCAGCTTAGTCTAATTTTTTATATGGATTGCCATCTCTTCACTTCTTCTTCTGCCACACTGGGCCAACTCAAACTTCTTCAGTTGAAAGGAGAATACAAACATCAGGTTCCAAATTTGCTCTGGCTCCTTACAGGGAGCTTTAGGGGAAGCCAGTGTTCTTATTTACAGAATTTTCATTTAGGCAGTATTGCTAACATTTAAAAAACCAGCCACGTAATTAAAAAAAATCTATTTGAATAGTGAAATACACAGGAAAGTGCATAATACATATGTACAGTTTGATGAATAACCACCCATGACAAGAAACAGAACATTGCCAGGACTCCAGAAATACCCTATGAATATATATATTTATGACCTATGTATACATTTCAAAAAGTATTGTTTAATTTTGTCCGTTTTAGAATTTAGGTGAGTGACATCATATTGCATGTATTCTTTTGTGTAGTGCTCCTTTCATTCATTGTTATATTTGTGAGAGTCATCCACATTCGTAGCTCTAGTTCATTCATTTTTGTAAGAATTCCGTTGTTTGAATATACCAAAATTAACTCTTGGTTATTAACTTTCAGTATATTTTTGGTTAAAATTTGGGTCATTTGTAATTTGGCTATTAGAGTAATGTGACAAATGTCACTTGACATGTTTACTCATATACCTGAGCATGAGGTTCTCTGGGATATCTATCTGGAATAAAAGTGCCAGGTCAAAAGATAACACGTATTCTTGATTTTATTAGATAATGCCAAGCTATGTTCCAAAGTAATTGTACCTGTGTACACTCCTATCAATAGTATATGAGAATTTGGTTGCACCACATCCTTGAGTACAGATTTTAAAATTTTTGCGAGTCTAGTGGGTTTGTATCTGTCATTGAAATTCTATTTCCATCTCCTTGATTACTAATGAGTTTGGGGGGATGTGTGTGTGTGTGTGTGTTGTATATGTATATATACATGCACCATTTAGAACTTTTCTTTTATAGATTCCTGTTCATGTCTTTGGCTTATTTTTCCATTTGTTTATTAATTTTTCTCTTCTGATTAGATGGTTTTTTTGGTATATTGTAGTTACTATATTTGTGTTTTAGGTATCTTTTGCTGTGTGGCTTGGATTTTCACTCTTTTTCTAGACCTTTTGATGAATAAAAGTTCCTAGTTTTAAAGTAGTAGAAGTATTAATCTTTTACTTTATGATGGATATTTTTTGTGAGCTATTACAAAATATCCTTCTGGGAGCACCTGGGTGGCTCAATTGGTTGAGCATCTGACTTTTGATTTCAGCTCAGGTCACGATTTCAGGGTCATGAGATTGAGCCCTGTGCCTGGCTCCATGCTGAGCATGGAACCTGCTTAAGATTCTCTCCCTTTCCCACAGCCCAGCTAGCCCTCTCTCTCTCTTTCTCAAAAAAAAAAAAAAAAAAAAAATCCTCTGTACCTTTCATTCATGAATATATTCTTCTATACAAGTATTTTTAAAAAGCATTTTAGTGTTGCCTTCCACATTGAAGTTTTTATCCTACCTATACTTGATTTCTCTCATTATCTGTCAAATAGGGGTCCAGTTTCTTGTAGTTGTTTTCACAAGATTAATTGTAAAGTTTATTTTCTTCCCCACTAAAGTGCTGCTTTTATGAAATACAATTTTCTTTTTTCATATGTGGGCATATTTTTGTACTTTCTATATTTAAACCTCGTGATAATACCACATTATTTTAATTATACTTGCTTTTAATGCATCTTGCTACCTAGTGGAGAAAATGTTTTTATCTTCTCTCTCTTTTTTAAAAAAATATTTTATTTATTTATTTGACAGAGATCACAAGTAGGCAGAGAGTCAGGCAGAGAGAGAGGAGGAAGCAGGCTCCCCGCTGAGCAGAGAGCCCATTGTGGGGCTTGATCCCAGGACCCTGAGATCATGACCCAAGCCAAAGGCAGAGGCTTTAACCCACTGAGCCACCCAGGCGCCCCTTTCATCTTCTCTTTAAGAATGGCATGACCCGGGACGCCTGGGTGGCTCAGTTGGTTGGACGACTGCCTTCGGCTCAGGTCATGATCCCGGAGACCCGGGATTGGGTCCCGCATCAGGCTCCCAGCTCCACGGGGAGTCTGCTTCTCCCTCTGACCTTCTCCTCGCTCATGCTCTCTCACTGCCTCTCTCTCAAATAAATAAATAAAATCTTAAAAAAAAAAAAAAAAAAGAATGGCATGACCCTTCATGGTCTTATGTCTTTCTAATTAGCTTGACAGCCCTCTCTCCTCAGATATGTTGGAATTTTTATTAAGATTGCATTGAATTTATAGATCATTTGGGGTGAAAACTGACATGTTTACAGTGTTGAGTTTTCTCATTATGTTTCCTAATAATGTCCTGATCACAGAGTTGTAGACGAAGTAGAAGTGGCCATTGTTGCACCTCCCCAGTTCCTGCAAGTCCGTCCCCTTCTGGCTAAAGTGACTTGCAGTGGATTTAAAGGGCTGGCATCCCTTTTCTCAACGTGTTCATTTTTCTCTTTCCCATTTGGGAGCCAGATATTAAAGACTAGGACATTAAAAAACAACTACATATATGGGAAAGTTAGAAAGTGACCATGTATACTCAGGGAAAGGCTCAAAAAAGACCTGAGAAGACCTGAAGTTTATACCCAAGGGTGGTCCTCAGCTCAGAAGCCTACAATGATCAAAACAACAAAAACAGTAACAAAAATTAGCAAACCCTGAGGAAGGGGAGAGAATCTGATTTCTAGAGTCACCACATTATTATTAGAATTATATAAAATGTCCAGTGTTCTAGCAAAAAATCATAAGGCATAAGAAACAAGGAAAATATGGCCCATTCAAAGGAAAAACAAAACAAAACAGGAACTGTTCCTTAAAAAGACCTGATGATATATATGCTAGACATAGAGATTAAAACGACAGTCTTAAAGATAGACTACTAAAGGAATGTATGGAGAAAGTTCCTAAAACTATATATGAACAGAATGAAAATGTCAATAAAGAAATAGAAAACCTAAGAAGATGCCAAAAAGAAATTCTGGAGCTAAAAAGTACAAAAATCCAAATGAAAAATTCACTAAAGGGATTCAAAGAGGGGTTTGAACAGGCAGAAACAGTCAGCGAACTTGAAGATAGGATAATGGGAATTATCCAGTCTGAGGATTGAAAGAAGAAGGGTTCAAGGAAAGTGAACAGAGCTTAAGGGACCTGTGGGACACTATGAAGCACCCAAACATATGCATTGTGGGAGTCCCAGAAAGAGTAGAGAAAAAGAGACAATATTTGAACAAACAATAGCTGAAAAACTTTCCAAATTTTATAAAAGGCCAACATACAAGAAGCTCAACAAACTTAAAGTAGGAAGAATTCAGAGACCCACACCAAGACACATTCTAATCAAACTTTCAGACGTCAAAGATGAAGAATCTTGAAAGCAATAAGAGAGTAGCAACTAATTACACACAAGTGATCCCCAATAAAATGACCAGATCTCATCAGAAACATTAGATATCAGAAGGTAGTGGGATTATATATTCAGAATGCCAAAAGACAAAAACTGTCAACCAAGAATTCTATATCCAGGAAAACCGTGCTTTGAAAGAGGAAAAATTAAGCCATTTTCAGATAAAAACTGAGGGAATTTGTGACCACTATACCTGCTCTGCAGGAACTGTTTATGAAAGGACACTTGACAATAGCTAGAAGCCATGTAGAGAAATAAAGAACAAAGGTAAATATATGGGTAATTATAAAAGCTATTATTGTAACAGTGGTTTGTAACTACTTTTTGTCTTCTGCATGATTTAAAAGACCAATACAATTAGTGAAAGCAACCCACAGTTATTAGTCTAAAAGCTAGTATTTATTGTAACTTGGTTTGTAGCCCCAAATCATGTTTTCTGCGTAATTTAAGTGACTAACGCATTCAGAGGCAGTTTGTTTTTTGGCACAAATGTATGAAGGTGTGATTTGTGACATTGACAATCACAGGGGGCAAGGATTGAGATGTATAAGAGTAAAGTTTTTGTATGTTACTGAAATTAAGCTGGCATAAATTTAAATTAGAGTGTTATAACTTTAAAGCATATATATTTATAATTTTATAACTTTAGTGTTAGTAAATGTAACACCTCCACCAGTGATAACAAAGAAAATAACTGTACATAAAAATATATACAGTCAACCCTAGAATAACATATGTTTAAACTGTGCAGATCCATTTATACATGGATTTTTTACAGTACAGTACTATAAATGTATTTTCTCTCCCTTAGGGTTTTCTTAATAAATTTTTTTCTCTAGCTTACTTTATTGTAAGAATAGAGTATATAGTATAACATGAAATTATGTGTTAATTAGCTGTTTATGTTATCATTGAGCTTTTGGTTAATGGTAGGCTATTAAGTTTTGGGGGTGTCAAAAATTATATGCAGATTTTTGACTTCATGGTACCCTTTAACTCCTTTATTGTTCAAGGGTCAACTGTACATAAAAGGATATGAGAAAGGAATTTAAACATTGTTCTACAAAAGTCAACTGAAAGAAGTGAAAATAACAAAAAGAAGACAGTAGTAATGCAGAAAAGGAGAGACAAACTTGACTTCCTATAAACTATAGTAATCAAAATGGCATCATAGTATTGGTGAAAGAATAAATATGTCCATGGAACTGAATAGAAACCCTAGAAATGGACCTATATAAATATACTCAGGTGATCCTTGAAAAATGAGCAAAAGATAATCCAATGGAGAAATGATAGTCTTTTTCACAAATGTTGCTGGAACAACTGAACATACACACGTTAAAAAAAAAATCTAGATATGATGTTACAGCTTTCACAGATGTTAACTCAAAATAGATCATAGTCCTTAATGTAAAAATGCAAAATTATAAAACTTTTAGAAGGTAACAGAGGGAAAAATCTAGGTGATGTTGGGTTCAGAATGAGTTTTCATATAAACACCAAAAATATATTCATGAACAAAAAAGTTGAAAATTGGTTTTCATTAAAAACTTCTGTTGAGTGAAAGACAGTTATGAGAATGAAATGACAAGCCATGGATGGGGAGAAAAATCTTTGTAAAACAAATGTCTGATAAAGGACTTACATATAAAATTTACAAAGAACTCTTAAAACTCAACAAAAGAACCCAATTTAAATGTGGCCAAGAGATTTGAACAGATGCCTCACTAAAGAAGATAAACTCATGGTAAATAAGTATATGAAAAGTTGCTCAGTGTCGTATGTAATTAGGGTATTACAAATTTAAACAACCATGAGACATAATTATACATTCCTTAGAATGACTAAAATCCAAAACACTGACAGCTTCGAATGCTATCAAGAATGTGGGCAACAGGAACTCTTTTGTTGTTGGCGGAAATGCAAAATGATAACAGTCACTTTGTGTGTTTGTATGTTTGTTTTGTTTTAGAGAGAAAGAGTGTGAGTGTGGGTAGGGGAAAAGAGGCAGGGGAAAACAGTCTGAAGCAAAGTCCACAATGAGTACCAAGCCCAATGTGGTACTTGATCTCATGACACTGAGATCATGACCTAAGCTGAAATCAAGAGTCAGATACTTAACTGACAGAGCCATTGAGGTGCCCCATGTACAGGCAGTTTGGAAGACAGTTTGGTACTTTCTTATGAAACTAAACATAGTCCTACTGTATGATCCAGTAGTTGTGCTCCTTGATATTTACCCAAATAAATTGAAAACTTTTGTTTATACAAAAACCTGCTCATAATTGTTTATGGAAGTTTTGTTCATAATTGTCAAAACTTGAAAACAACTAAGATGTCCTTCAGTAGGTGAATGGATAAACATAATGTGGTTCATCCATACAAAGGACTATTATTCAGCAGTGAAAAACAAATTAGCTACTGGGTGATAGAAAGACATGAAGGAACCTGAAAGGAGCCAGTTTGAAGAATTTACATACTTTTATGATTTCAACTATATTACATTCTGGAAAAGGTAGATAGTAGAGTTAGCAAAACAATCAGTGGTTTCCTGGATTTGGGGAAGGAGGAAGAATGGTTAGGTAGAGTGCAGGGCATTTTTAAGTAAATATAAATATATGCCACATCTTCTTTATCCATTCAACACTTGATGGACATTCGGGCTCTCTCCATAGTTTGGTTATTATTGATAATGCTGATGTAAACACTGGGGGCATGTACCCCTTTGAATCTATATTTTTGTATCCTTTGGGTAGATATCTAGTAATGAATGCACTTGCTGGATCAAAGGTAGTTCTGTTTTTAAATTTTGAGGAGCCTCCAAACTGTTCTCCAAAGTGGCTGCACTGTTTGTATTTCCACCAACAGTACAAAAAGATTCCCCTTTCTCATCTTCACCAACACCTATAGTTTCTTGTGTTGTTAATTTTAGCCACTCTGAAAGGTGTGAGGTGGTATTTCATCGTGGTTTTGATTTGTATTTCCCTGATGATGAGTGATGTTACAAATCCTTTTCATGTGTCCATTAGCCATCTGGGTGTCTTCTTTGGAAAAGTATTTATTTGTGTTCTGCCTATTTCTTAACTGGATTATTTGGTTTTTGGTTGAGTTTGGTGAGTGCTTTATTGATTTTGGATACTAACCCTTTATCAGATATGTTGTTTGCAAATGTCTGCATATCTACAAAAACAGATATGTCATTTTTGTTTCTCTTGGCTCTGTACCTGTGAGTGGGATTTCTGGGTTATGTGGTAACTCTATATTGGACACTTCTACTGGGCATGTAACTTGGAGTGAACTTGCAAGGTAATATGGCAACTCTGTGTTAACTTTTTGAAGAAGTGCAAAACTATTTTACCAAGCAGCTATACTGTTTTGCATTCCCATCAGCAAGCTATGAGAGTTCCAAATATCCTCACTTCTGTGTAGCTTTAATTTGAATTAAGAGCAAATTTGAGTATATTTTCATATGGTTAAAAGTTATTTACATTACTTTTCTATCAAATATCCATTTTCCTAATCCATTTTTATATAGTGCTGGTGTCCACTTTTATAGTCTTTTTCTTTTTAGTGTGATTTTAGAATCTGTTTATATATTAGGTATATAATAGGCATATTGCAACTTTGCAAATATTTGTCATTTTATTTACCCTATCTTGTTTTTGATGTGCCACCTTTTTTTTTAACTGTGTTGTGACCATTTTTAAAAAAAAATATTTTATATATTTGACACAGAGAGATCACAAGCAGGCAGAGCGGCACGTAGAGAGAGAGGGGGGGGGGAAGCAGGCTCTTCGCTGAGCAGAGATCCTTATGTGGGGCTGAGATCATGACCTGAGTTGAAGGCAGAGGCTTAACCCACTAAGCCACCCAGGCGCCCCTGTTGTGGTCATTTTTATCAAATTATGATTGGGGAAATTTTTCCCCATTCCTAGTTTATAGAAGAAGTCACCCAACTTTTATTCTAATTATTTATATGGTTTCATTTCTATAAATATGGATACCTGATCCATTTGGAATTTGTCCAGATATATCATATGAGGAATCAATGCAATGCAATTTTATCTTTTTTTTCTATATGTCTACCCATATGTTTATCAGTTTCATTTATTAAAAAGAGTTCATGTTTTTCCTAATGATTTGAGCTGCTAGCTTTATGGTGTACTAAATTTGCACTTATAATGATGTCGTTTCTGGATATTTCTTTTCTGCTCCATTGGTTCCATTGACATCTTATGAGTATGATAGTCAGTTTGAGTCTACTCTTACTACCTTAGAGATTTTTATTTTTCAAGGAATATGAAAATAACATTTACTTTCTTGTTACCTTACAGACTGGGAATCCAGGTGTGAGACCAAAAAGTTGTCCTCAAAGAGAGGAATTTACGAAATAGAATCATCTCAATGGGAGATAATAGAACAGCTTACAAGACATAAGTGTAAAAGTTTTCGAGATTATAGGGAATGCAAAGACCAGGTTGAAAGCCAATTAGGAAATAAAGAGGGACTTTTCAGGCAACTATTAATCACTTGTAAAGAAATTCCCAATTTTAGCCAGACCACATCCCTTACATTAAAACAAAGAATTCATTTTCCTGAGAAATCCTATGAATGTAAAGCATGTAGAAAATACTTTATCCATGGCTTTCAACTTACAGAACATCTGCAAGATCATTCCGATGAAAAATTCTATGAATGTAAAGAATGTGGAAAGGCCTTTATTCAGAGCTCAGAACTTATTTACCATCAGAGAGTTCATGTTAAGAAACCCTATGAATGTAAGGAATGTGGAAAAACCTTTATTTGTGCCTCACAGCTTACTTATCATCAAAGAGTTCATACTGGGGAGAAACCTTATAAATGTAAAGAGTGTGGGAAGGCCTTTATTCGTGGCTCTCATCTTACCCAGCATCAAAGAATTCATACTGGTGAAAGACCCTATGAGTGTAATGAATGTGGGAAGTCCTTTTTTCGTGGCTCTCAACTTACTTACCATCAGAGAGTTCATACTGCAGAGAAACCCTATCAATGTAAAGAATGTGGAAAGGCCTTTATTCGTGGCTCCCAACTTACTGAACATCAGAGAATTCATACAGGTGAGAAACCCTATGAATGTAAGAAATGTGGGAAAGCCTTTAGTTATGGCTCACAGCTTACTCTACATCACAGACTTCATACTGGTGAAAAACCCTATAAGTGTAAAAATTGTGAGATGTCCTTTATTCGTGGCTCCCAACTTACTGAACATCAGAGGATTCATACAGGTAGGAAACCACATGAATGTAAGCAATGTGGAAAGGCCTTTAACTATGGCTCACAGCTTATTCGTCATCAGAGGATTCATACTGGTGAAAAACCCTATGAATGTCAAGAATGTGGGAAATCATTTATTCGTGGCTCACAACTTACCGAACATCAAAAAATTCACACTGGTGAAAAACCTTTTGAATGTAAGGAATGTGGGAAAGCCTTTATTCGTGGCTCACATCTTACTCAGCATCAGAGGATTCATACTGGTGAAAAACCCTATGAATGTAAAGAGTGTGGTAAGGCTTTTATTTATAGCTCACAATTGACTCAACATCAGAGAATTCATACAGGTGAGAATCCCTGTGAATGTAAGCAATGTGGGAAGATCTTTATTTGTGCCTCACAACTTACTCTACATCAGATTTCTCACTCTGGTAGGAAACCATATGAATGTAAGGAATGTGGTAAAGCTTTTATTCGTGGCTCACAGCTAACTTACCATCAGAGAGTTCATACTGGTGAGAAGCCCTATGAGTGTAATGAATGTGGGAAAGCCTTTATTCGTGGTTCACATCTTACTCAGCACCAGAGAATTCATACTGGTGAGAAACCATACAAATGTAATGAATGTGGAAAGGCTTTTAATCGTGGCTCACAACTTACTCAACATCAGAAAATTCATTCTGGTGAAAAGCCTTATAAATGTAATGAATGTGGTAAGGACTTTAGACGTCACTCACACCTTACCCAACATCATAAACTTCATAATTGAGAAAATACAAATTTATTAAATCTTTTGTCTACCCATTGGTACTCAGTTTTGGAATATCAGATAATTACAGATTATGGAAGTAGGAATCCTTCTTTACTTTCACTCGTAGGTAACTGACTATCAGAAAATTCAAACAAGGAAAGACTAGATTAATACAATGGAGAATCAGTTTCCATCATATTTCAGTCTTTGTTAGACATTAGTGAATTCATGCAAGAGCAGAACCATAGAATGTAGGGTTTTCTTGTTTGGCATCATTCTCTTGTTTAGCATGATCTGAGCCCCATCATTTACTACATGTGCATTCCTTTGGGAAAGTTAGTTAACCCTTGTTGATTTAGTTTTTTTCATTTGTAAAACTATCATTCGCATTATAATGGTTTAAAAGACATAAATACATATAAAGCCTTGAAGCAGTGTATAATAAATAGATTATACTTAATAAACAGTAGTTATTATTGAAATTTTATTTTTACTCACTAAAAATTTTTTTTTTCCTCCTGGGCTCAAGAGTAATCTTTCTTTTTTTTTTCAGTTGAAGTGTAGTTGACATACAATGTTATATTAGTTTCGGGTGCACACTGTAGTGATTGGACAGTTCTGTACCTTACTCAGTACTGACCACAGTATACTGGTTACCATCTGTCTTTCTACAACATTGTTACAATATTATTACTGACTATGTTCTATTAACTATGCTGTACTTTTAGAATACAAAAAATACTGGGTCTTACAATAAATTCATGTTTTCCTTTATAAGAATTGGACAAGTTATTTTTGAAAATGGCTTTACCATTTTACATTCACACCATGAACATATGACTTTCTCAGCCTTTGGTGTTGTCATTACTTTTTGTTTTAGCCATTGTGATAGGTGTGTAATGATGTCTCCTCTTGATCTTAATTTGCATTCCTCTAATGGCCTAGTGATCTTGAATACCTTTTCATGTGCTTCTTGTCATCTCTCTATCCATTTTGGTGAAATACCTGTGTCTTTTACTGATCTTTGAATATTCTTATTTTTTATTGTTGGGGTTTGAAAGTATTTTCTATATTCTTGATGATACTAGTCCTTGCTGTGTGGTTGTAAATAATTTTTTTTTAAAGATTTTATTTATTCATTTGACAGACAGAGATCACAAGTAGGCAGAGAGGCAGGCAGAGAGAGAGGAAGGGAAGCAGACTCCCTGCTGAGCAGAGAGCCTGATGCAGGGCTCGATTCCAGGATCCTGAGATCATGACCTGGGCCAAAGGCAGAAGCCTTGATCCACTGAGCCACCCTGGCGCCCCAATATTTTTCTTGATGTATAGCTTTTTTTTCTTCCACCTTTTAGTTGGGTCTTTTGAAGAGCAAAAGTTTCCAACTTTGATAAGATCTACTTTATCAATTTTTCCTTTTATGGGTTTTGCTTTGGTGTCAAATCTAAAGACTCCCTGCCTACCCAGATTCCAAAGACTTTTCCTGTTTTTGCATAAATTTTTATTATTTTACATGTTTTACACATAAGTCTGTAATCTGTTTTGAGTTAATTTTTCATGTATGTTGTATGCTTTAGCTTAATGTTCTTAGTTTGTTTTGGCTAATGGATGTCCATTTGCACAAGCATCATTTGTTGAAGACTGTCTTTCCTCCATTAAATTGCTTTTGTACCTCTCTCAGAAATCTATTGAATATATTTGTATATATCTTACTTCAAGTTTTTCTACTTCCATCCAAGGATCTGTCTTTCCATCTGCCAATATCACACTGCCATGATTACTGTCATTTTATAGCATGTCTTAATAAGATTTCTCCTACTTTATTCTTTTCAAGCCGATTCTTAGTTTTTGCCATTTCAAATAAATAGAATAAGCTTACCTATATTTACAAAATTTTGCTGAGGTTTTAATAGGAATTCTGTTTAGAAATAATTTATATCTTTGGTAAGTCTTTTAATCCATTAATCGAGTATATCTTTCCATTTTTAGGTTATTGTTGTTAGTTTAATTGTGTTCTCCAAAATATTCAGGTAACAGCTCCCAGTACTTATGAATGTGATCTAATTTGGAAATAGGGTCTTTGCTGATATATTCAAGTTAAGACAGAGATCATATTGGATAAGAGTGGCACTGCTGTAATGTCTGGTGTCCTGCTATGAAGAGGGAAATGTGGACACAAACTCACAGGGAAGGCCATGTGAAATCAGACAGATTGGAATGATGCATCTACAAGCCAAGGAACACCAAGAATTAGTAGTAACTACTAGAAACTAGAGGGGAAAGAAAGGATCCAACCCCTGCCTTCAGAGAGACCATGGCCCTACCAATACCTTAATTTTGGACTTCTGTTCCCCAAAACTGTAATATATTTGTGCTGTTTGAAAACACAAAGCTTGTGGTAATTGGTTATGGCAGCCCTAGGAAATTGACATCATCTTTTAGAATTTTTTAATTAGGATTTGTAATTTTTGGCATACTGATCTTATACATGATTTGTAAGTGTATATACTTAAGTGTCTCCACTTTCTTTGGAAAAGTTCCTAATAGTGTTGTGTTTTTTAAATCCAATTTTTACCTGTTCATCATTAGTATATACAAACTATATAAATATGTCTGTATGTTGATCTGGTCATCTGTGACCTTGCTGCAGAACTCACCAATTCATTCTGGAAGGTTTTGTTTCATATTTTAGTAAATTCCTTCGGGTTTTCTACATAGACAATCATGTCATCTATGAACAGTGATAGTTTTATATCTTCCTTTCTAGTCTGTGTCTTTTTTTTTTTTTAAAGATTGTATTTATTTATTTGACAGAGGGTTAGAGAGATCACAAGTAGGCAGAGAGGCAGGCAGAGAGAGAGGGAGAAGCAGGCTTCCGCGGAGCAGAGAGCCCAATGCAGGGCTCGATCCCAGGACCCTGAGATCATGACCTGAGCTGAAGGCAGAGGCTTTAACCCACTGAGCCACCCAGGCGCCCCATCTAGTCTGTGTCTTTCTTTTTGTCTGTGTCTTTCTGTCTTTTGTTTGTGTTATTATGCTGGCTGTAACTGTTAGTGCTATGTTGGATAACACAGGCAAGAGCAGACATCCTTGCGTTTTTCCAAATCTTAGGGGGAAATATTCAGTCTTTCACCATGAAGTACAATGTAAGCTGTTGGCTTTATGTAGATGTTCTTTTTTAAATTGAAGTTCCCCTCTGCTCCTAACTTTTTAATTTTTATTTTTTTAAATAATTTTTTTATTATGTTAGTCATCATACAGTAAGTACATCATTTGTTTTTGATATAGTGTTCCATGATTCATTGTTTGCATGTAACACCCAGTGCTCCATGCAGTACATGCCCTCCTTAATACCCATCACTGGGCTCATCCATCTCCCCACCCCCCTCCCCTCTAAAACCCTCAGTTTGTTTCTCCGAGTCCATAGTCCTCATGGTTCGTCGCCCCCTCTGATCCCCCCTGTTCATTTTTTCCTTCCTTCTCCTAATATCCTCCATGCTATTCTTTGTGCTATTCCACAAATAAGTGAAACCATATGATAATTGTCTTTCTCTGTTTGACTTATTTCATTTACAATAATCTCCAGTTCCACCCATGTTGATTAAAAAGTTGGGTATTCATCCTTTATGATGGCTGAGTCATATTCCATTATATATATGGACCACATCTTCTTTATCCATTTGTCTGTTGAAGGGCATCTTGGCTCCTTCAACAGTTTAGCTTTTGTTAAAAATAATGAATGCATATTGGATTTTATCCAGATATATGATATGATTATATGACTTTTTTCTTCAACCTGTTTATATGGTGAATTACATGGATTAATTTTTTAATGTAAAACCAGTGCTCATATAACTGTAATAAATCTCACATATTCATGTTATATAATTTCTTGTTGAAATTGATATGCTAACATTTTGTCGAAGATTTTTCTTAGATTATGAATAATTCTGTCATATTATTTTTTCCTTCCTTCCTTCCTCTCTCTCTCCCCCCTAGTCTTTGTCTAATTTTGTATTGTATAATATTGGGTTAAGA
The DNA here is from genome assembly GCA_004024625.1 of Mellivora capensis. Classification (NCBI taxonomy): domain Eukaryota; kingdom Metazoa; phylum Chordata; class Mammalia; order Carnivora; family Mustelidae; genus Mellivora; species Mellivora capensis. The sequence goes on along the minus strand of PISX010018585.1, from coordinate 3,236 downwards.
GAATGAGTTGGGAGGTATTTCTTTTGTTTTCTGAAAGAAGTTGTATAAAATTTGTGTTCATTTTTCAGTTTGTGAAAATTTGCAAGTGAAGCCTTTTGGGCCTGAGGATTTTTAGGGAGCTTTACAATTTTAAATTCAGTTTCTTTAATGGTTATTCAGTTATATGGCTACTTAGGTTATCTGTTTTGTCATAGTTGAGATTTAGTAGCTTGTAGTTTTTGAGAAACTTAGGCTAAATAGCCTTACACTTAAAAATTTCCAGCCTCTTCCCTCAATAAAATTTTTGATGCATATTCCCTTATAATGATATCATTATAAGAATATAAGAATGGTGTCAAATTAAACAAAAATAACAAAATTAAAGATCAGATTCCCTTATAATGATAGATATAAATATTCTAAATAAAATATAAATAATATATACCAATTAAAAGAATACAAAGGAATACCATTCTTCAGGAATGTCCAAGATTTAATCTGTTATAGATTAATTACATTTCAAAAGTCTATAATTATATTTGTAAGAGATTATGATGGAAAAATGATCTGATACAGCCTCAAGTCATTTTAATTCTCTGGTGAATGGTTTTGAAATATGTGTTTTTCAATGTTCTTTGAGAGTGGTCCAAATGAAGAAACAGTTTACGTGACCATGTGTACAAAATTTAAGTTAAAAAATTCATACAGTATTATTACCTGCAAAACCTCTTTGAAAACACATTTTGGCTGAATGATTAGTTGAGTTTTAAAATTAATATTTGCCGTAAAACCAATGTACTAGCATAGAATCAACTTCTGGCATTCAGAAAATCTCAATTTTTTTTTTTATTAAATTCAGATTTATGATTTCAGGGATTTTTTTTCATCATGAAATTTTGAGGTTCTTTGATATTTTGCTTTTAGTTATTTCTTACAATATGAGAATTTGCAAATAGGACTTATTGTTGAGATAATAGCCAAGGTAAAATTAAAATAACATTTTTTTTCATTTTTTTAGATGTTCAAATTATCAATGCTAGTGTCCCAATAGTTCTACAAAGATTTCAATTATGATCTAATTTTTTAAATTTCCTTTTTGTTATTTGAATTCTAAATTCATTGACTCTGAAAAGGTATGAAGTTCCTCCTAAAGTCATCTATTTTTTTTTAAAGGATTTTATTTTTATTTATTTGTCAGAGAGAGAGAAAGAGCACACAGGCAAGCAGAGTGGCAGGCAGAGGCAGAGGGAGAAGCAGGCTCCCTGCGGAGAAAGGAGCCCGATGTGGGACTCCATCCCAGGACATTGGGATCATGACCTAAGCCGAAGGCAGCCGCTTAACTGACTGAGCCACCCAGGCGTCCCTAAAGTCATCTATTGAAGACACATTCTCCTAATATTTTTATTGTTATGTGTCTTATTGTTTAACAAATTTTAGGAGCACTTAGGTGGCTCACTTGTTAAACGTCTGACTTTGATTCAGGTCGTGATCCCAGGGTCCTGGGATCAAGCCCCACATGGTTGGGCTCCCTGCTCAGGGAAGCCTGCTTCTCCCTTTCCCACTCCTCTTGCTGTCTGTCTCTCTCTCTGTCAAATAAATAAAATCTTAAAAAAAAAAAACCCAAATTTTAAACTATTGATACCTACAACTTAAATACATTGTTTATGTGCAACTTGCCAAATTAAGAGTTCAAAGGTTAGTCATTACATACCAAATAAAAGAGAACCATAATTCATGAGTATTTAACAATATTGCTGTGGAGTCACAACAGCTCTTCATTGTTACCTATATCACCAGTCTGTTTTGCTCAAGTTTTATAATTTATTACATCATAAATAAACCTTTCACTACTCAGTGGATTGCATGATTGTCACATATGAAAAATATATTTTTTAAAGATGTATTTGACAGAGAAATAGATCACAAGTAGGCAGAGAGGCAGGCAGAGAGAGAAGGGGAAGCAGGCTCCCTGCTGAGCAGAGAACCTGATGCATTGCTCCCTCCCAGGACCCTGAGATCATGACCTGAGCTGAAGGCAGAGGCTTAACCCACTGAGCCACCCAGGCGCCCCTGTTTTTATAATGATGTAACAGTAATGTACCTTGTGCTACCTTAAAATTACTTGTTTTGAATTCTTTTCCTTAGGACCATATATCTGTGTTGAATTCTACAGATAATACGTTAGCCTAAAATTTCCTGTAGTACTTTTTAAGTAATATGATTCAGATGATAATAAAAGAAAAGATTCTGGGGCACCTGAGTGGCTCAGTCATTAAGCGTCTGCCTTCTGCTTGGGTCATGATCCTGGAGTCCTGGGATCGAGGCCTCCTGCAGAGCAGGAGGCCTCCTTCTCCCTCTCCCATTCCTCCTGCCTGTGTTCCCTCTCTGTCTCTCTGTCAAATAAATAAATCTTAAAAAAAAAAAAAAAAGATTCTGTGGTCAAACAAGCTTGTAAATGGTGACATATTTCACATCACTTTTTGGAGCAATAAGTTCATTTTATTTTATCAGGGCTATAATAAATACTTTAGTAAAGAAATTTCTCAAAACTTTAACCCCTCATATGCCAGACTTACTTGACCACAAATTCCTTCTTCTAATGCCTATGAATATCTTTTGCATGTGAACTATTTTTGTAAATGCTGCTCTAGCTACAAAAAATAACCACAAAGGTGGAAACTCTAGACAGGAGGCCAACTGAGTTTATGAAAGGGCAAGTTGCTTTCTCTAAACCAATCCAATTCTTTTTCTACAGATAGGACCCTTGTCCTCTTAAAAAAGGGAAATTCCTCTATGTAACAATCTTCCTTCACAGTCCCTTCTTACTCTTTCTTCTACCCTAATTTTTAGTTCAACTTAATGAGATATTAAAAACAAAAAAACAGGCTTTTGAAATTTTAAAGGCATGGTAATGAAATAAATGTCTTTATCATTGATATAGTTAGGCCATAAATAAAGTTCTAGAATTGGAGATTCTTTTCTAAGATGAATTTATAACAAATACAAGAATAAAGATGGTCAAATGGGCCATTATGTTATTACTTTGTTCTCTACTTCTTCTTTTTTTTTTTTTTTAAAGATTTTATTTATTTGCCAGAGAGAGAGAGTACACACAAGCAGGCAGAGAGGGCAGAGGCAGAGAGAGAAGCAGGCTCCCTGCCGAGCAAGGAGCCCGATGTGGGACTCGATCCCAGGACTCTGGGATCATGACCTGAGCCGAAGGCAGCTGCTCAACCAACTGAACCACCCAGGCGTCC
>PISX010018584.1:0-32449 GCA_004024625.1 Mellivora capensis | reverse complement strand
GAATATCTTTTCAAATACAAGCATTAATTAATCACTTAGTATGTGCTGGCACTGAGCTAAACATTACCTCACTTCCACATGTAACCTTCACAGGAAACCTGTGAGATAAATGCTATTATTTCCATTTTAGAGAGGTGGAAACTGAGGCTCAGAGAGATTAGATAATTTGTTCAGAGTCACATCTATAAATTTTACTATAATTTACTGCTTTACTAAGCAGTAAACTGAAGCAGATCTGCCAGAACCCAACTAGCTAAAATCTTAAAAAGTAGGAACCTAAACAAATCCAATAGAAAACAAGTGTATATATGTGTGTGTGTGTGTATATATATATATATATATATATATATGTGTGTGTGTATATATATATATATATTTTTTTTTTTTTTTAGATTTTATTTATTTGACAGAGAGAGACACAGCAAGAGAGTGAACACAGGAGGGCGACTGGGAGAGAGAAGCAGGCTTCCCACAGAGCAGGGAGCCTGATGCAGGGCTCGATCCCAGGACCCTGGGATCATGACCTGAGCTGAAGGCGGATGCTTAACAACTGAGCCACCCAGGCACCCGAAAACAAGTATATTTTAATGGTAATATAACAGTAACAGCAGTGACGGTACTAAGGATTTTTTTTTAGGTGGTTAATAAATGCCAAGAGTTTTACATTGATTATCTCATATGTTTCCTCCTGCTTCTCCCTTTTCCCCTACTTTTCCTCCCATCTTATTATCTACATAAAGGCAAAACAGTACTTAGAGTAGGAAAACCTGAGGAGAAATAGTGTGAAAAAGCAGATTCTGAATAAATCAGTTTTATCAAAATTCAGCCTTATTGAAGACTAATTTTAATTCAATGTGTTTGAAAATTTTAAAAGTCATTTTTGAGGGGTGATGAATGAATATGAATAAGTAATTTACTCTCAAAAAATTAACAGTAGTCAGTAAATATATGCAAAATGTTACCCTCATAAGAATCAAAGAAATGCAAATTGACAAAGAAACCATTCTTTTACCTCACAAAAATATGAAGTTGTTTTTTTTTTTAATTATAACTTCCAGCATTGGCAAAGGGATGGTGAAAATAAGTACTCTCATATGCTTCTGATGAAAATATAAATGAATAAAACCTTTTTGGAGGACAATTTGGAACTCCATCTCACTGGTCACAAAAATCATAGCACTCCTTAACTATAATTGTGGGAATTTATACTAAGGAATAATCATGGGCTTGTTATTATTTTAATGTTGAAAATTGGAAGCTATCTTCATGAACCCAAATAGAAAAATAGTGAAATAAATAAATCATAATAAAATTATAATACCTGCATATAATAAAATAGTATTTAATTATTCCAAGTCACATTTTTCAAAACTTTCTATAGCCATGAAAATGTGTTCAGGAAATATCAGATGGGAAAAAAAGCATTTACTGGACTTACTGGAGCTTAAGTTACTTGTAATTTTTCTTTATACTCAATGTATCTTTAAAATGGTCAACAACTAAAATATTCTGGTCTTTAAAAAAAATCTTTTCATTCAAAATTTTGTTTTTATTAGTTACTCTCTAGACAAATCTTTCATGCAGAAACACATTCACATTTTTTTTTTAAATAGATGATTAAAAGTAGAATCGCTCTAGGGAAAGGGAAACATTTTAAACTTACACAACAGAATGCATTTCTTCCTTTATAAATAATTTTATTTAAATACTCTTATTATCTATATTCCGTGAGGTTTCCAACAAAGAGGACATAAATACTATAAATGGAGTCTGTGCAGGTGTCATGAATATAACAAAGAATTCATTCTTGCATCCTGAATATTAATTAAAACTCATGGGAACATGAAAATAAATCTGGAAACCAACAAAATACGTATTTAAGAGGAATTAACAAGCTCATTATAAACCTAAAGGTATTTTTTACTTAATAACTTCATAGTACAGTACTTACAAATATTTGCATGGCTTTTCAGATTGAAATAAATCCAATTTAGCAAATACCTGAGAATCTACTATGCTCCCTATAACATAAAAATTCATCACAGAAAAGAGATGGCACACGATTTTTGCACTTAAAAGATTGTAATTCCAATGCACAAGCCAAAACACTACAGAACATTTTTTTGACTTGTTATACCAACACTACGAACACATATGCACTTATTCGTATTATCTGTAAGTATAGGGCATGCACTGTAGAGTAGGACACATTTGCACTCAAATGCTAGCTGTGTCATATGATCTTAGTAAAATAAGGACCTCTCTGAGCTTCAACATCCTTGATCTGAAAAACTACTAGAGATAATAACTACCTAGCATTGAGGTTGAAATAAAATAACATATTTCATTTCATTCATGATGAACGTTCAATACATGTTAGATATAATTATTCTAACAAATATCTTTCAGAGCTTTAAATTTTTCTTTCCATAATAAAAATGTAGGTTTCACCTCCAATAATGACAGAGTAACCTACATAGGCCCTCCCAAAATAATGTTATAAATGACAAACTAAAAAATAACTATTAAAGGAAAATAACAACCAAAATCAGGCAGAAAGTGGAAAGGAATCAACCCCTGAAAGAAGAGAACTAGAGTTGGCAAGAACTGTGTGTGTATGTGTGTGTAGCTTCTTGTCTGAAAACACTCCCAGTCCACACAGTGCAGAACAGCTAAGACTCAAACTGAAAGCGTCTCACTGACCTGAAGAATTAGGTGATGGATTTGTCTGTTATTAATTTATTGTCTCTCAGCCTCACATTCAATTCAACCTTCAATACCTGCTTTGCAGTAATAGATGGAAGTCTCCCTTACAGTCAACCTGACACTGAGCTTTCTTAGTAGAGGGCACTAGAGGACCAGAGCAGGAAGCAAGAGTTCTGATTTTTTCTGGCTGCTGCATTTGGGATCAGTGGTAGGAGGACATCTAGTGGCACTCTGCCCCCTCCAAGTGTTAGGAACAAACAGTCCCCTGGGACCCCTAGATAGGGCAGTTGGACTCTTGGTTTTGGCTCAGGTCTGATCTCAGAGTCATGAGGTTGAGCCCTGCGTAGGGTCTGTGTTCAGCACAGAACTCTTTCTCCCTCTCCCTCTGCCCCTCCCTGCTGCATTCACTCTCCTCTCTATAACAAACAAATAAATCTTTAAAAGAAATAAATAAGAACATACTGTCCCCTAACAAATTCATAGTTTCTGACTCAGGCTGCTGACTAGCTTTCTGTACCCTCTCAACACAGATGCTGCACACTCTAGGCTTCTCATCCTCAATAATGCTTCAGCTCCTGCTTTCTCCTTCCCCCTGAGGTTCCTACAACCCAGTGCCATATCCCTACCAACGTGGACACCATATACTCCAGGCCTCTCCCATGACTGGTACTACACTTAATCTGCATGCTCATGTGACTGGTCACCAGACTGAGGTGACTAGTGTAAGGCTTGCTGGTGCCCAAGAGTTGCTTCATGCTTGCTTATACACTGCAGACCGGATCTGGCCCAGGCAAACCAGAAACCTCTACCATCCAATAAGCTACAACTACACCTTCTCCAACAAGGTCTCCCTCCAGTCCTGAGAAAGGGACACCCTTCCAGGCTTGTCCTTTTGGGGGTACCCTCCCTAAACATTAAGGTACTCTAGAGATTTCTCTTAAATATTATAGATACCTTTGTCTCAGAGCTTAGTAATTCTTTACACTAAACTTCCCATGTTTAAATCACTGTCTCCTGACTAGACACAGACAGATACCGGATTATTATGGAGTGAGGTCCCAGGAAAAAAACTTCTAAATACAGGATTCTGGGATTGTTCTCTTTGGGTCCTTGGGTTTACTTTTTTTTCCCTCTTTTTTTAGAGAAAGAGAGAGTGCACAGGAGTACAGGAAAGGGGGCAGAGGGAGAGAGAGAATCTTTAGCAGACTCCACACACCCAGAGTAGAGTCTGACACAGGGCTCGATCTCATCACCCTGAGATCAGGACCTGAACAGAAATCAAGAGTCAGATGCTTAACCGACTGAGTGACCCAGGTGCCCCTAAGTCCTTGGGTTTAAAGGAAGCATGAGCTCCAATATAACAACACAGTTAATCAAAATATCACCTGTAGTTGTTTATAAGAAAGTAAAACTGAAGCAAATGCCTTGGCGTACTTCACAATTCTGATGACTATAAGGACTGTGATGTGGAATGAATTCTTGTAAGTGCACTTCAGTGCTTATAGAGAGAAAAATGACACACTCAAGTCTGTTGACTCTCAGCTCAAGCCCCAGTCTGAGCTTCTATGATAGCCCTAAAAGAATCTTTTTTTTCTTACAGACACAGGGAAGATCTTGCTAAAAATCAAACATACAATTTATTTTTTTTTTAAGATTTATTTATTTATTTGTCAGAGAGAGAGGGAGAGCGAGCGAGCACAGGCAGACAGAGTGGCAGGCAGAGGCAGAGGGAGAAGCAGGCTCCCTGCCGAGCAAGGAGCCGGATGTGGGACTCGATCCCAGGACGCTGGGATCATGACCTGAGCCGAAGGCAGCCGCCCAACCAACTGAGCCACCCAGGCGTCCCCAAACACACAATTTAATTGTTTGGGTTGCTGAATTACAATAGTTGAATTCATAGTCTCACCAAGAATCTCATCTAAAATTTAGGACACTGGGCGCCTGGGTGGCTCAGTGGGTTAAGCCGCTGCCTTCAGCTCAGGTCATGATCTCAGGGTCCTGGGATCGAGTCCCGCATCGGGCTCTCTGCTCAGCAGGGAGCCTGCTTCCCTCTCTCTCTCTCTGCCTGCCTCTCTGTCTACTGTGATCTCTCTGTGTCAAATAAATAAATAAAATCTTTAAAATAAAATAAAATAAAATTTAGGACACTGATTGGGAAAAAAAATTGGAGGGCTCACTCTACCTGATTTCAAGATTTATTATAAATTTATGGTAATTAAAATAGTGTGGTAGGGGCACCTGGGTGGCTCAGGGGGTTAAGCCTCTGCCTTCGGCTCAGGTCACAGTCTCAGGGCCCTGGGATCAAGCCCAGCATCAGGCTCTCTGCTCAGCGGGGAACCTGCTTCCCTCCGCCCCACTGTCTCTCTGCCTACTTGTGATCTCTCTTTCTGTGTCAAGTAAATAAATAAAATGTTTAAAAAAAAATAGTGTAGTATTTGCATAAGGATAAATAAACTATAACAGTAAGACATTAAAGAAAATCCAGAAATATACTATGTATATAGTCAACTAATTTTTGACAAAAGTGCCAGGTGATCCATGGGGAATAAAATGAATGTCAACATTACCCTGTACCATACACAAAAATTAACCTGAGGTAGATCATAGACTTAAATGTAAAAGTGAAAACTGTGACACTTCTAGAAGAAAACATAGGAGAAAATCTTGGGGGTGGGCAAAGTTTTTTAGATAGATTTTTTAGATATAAAAAACATACTCCATAAATGAAAATACTAATAAATTAGATCTTGTCAGAATGTTAAAATCTCTTCCATAGACTGTTAAGAAAATTTTAAAGTAAAACTGAAGACACTAACAAATGAAATGATATTCCATACTCAATAGCTAGAAGAACACTGTTAAAATGTGCATACTCTCTAAAACAATCTACAGATTCAATGCAATCTCCATCAAAATTCCAACTGTAGAGGCACATAGATGGTAAAATCAGTTAAGCATCTGACTCTTGGTTTCAGCTCAGGTCATGATCTCAGGGTACTGGGATCGAGCCCCACATGGGGCTCCATACTCAACAAGGAGCCTGCTTGAGATTCTCTCTCCCTCTCTCTCAGCCCCTCCTGCTATGCTCTCTCTCTCTCTTTAAAATAAATAAATCCTTAATATATTTTCTTATTTTTTAACTTTTATTATTATTTTTTAAAGATTTTATTTATTTATTTGAGAGAGAGAGAGAGAGCACGAGCAGGGGAGAAAGCCAGAGGGGGAAGCAGACTCTCTGCTGAGCAGGGAGCCCCATGTGGAGTTCGATTCCAGGACCCTAGGATCACAGCCTGAGCTAAAGGCAGATATTTAACATCTGAGCCACCCAGGCACCCCTAAAATAAATAAATCTTCAGAAAAAATTTCAACGGCATTTTTCACAAAAAAAGAAAAAACAACCCTAAAATTTGTAAGAAACTACCAAAGACCTCAAACAGCCAAAGGAATCTTGAGAAAGAAGACCAAAGCTAGAGGCATCACACTTCCTGACTTCAAATTATACTGCAAAGCTAAAGTAATCAAAACAGTATAGTACTGGCATAAAAACAAATACATATGTCAATATAACAGAATAAAGAGCCTAATAATAAACCTACATATATATAGTCACATCCACACATAACTTACAACAAAGGAGCCAAGAATATACAACAGTTTCTTCAACAGATGATTTTGGGAAAACTGAACAATCACATGCAAAATAATGAAATATATTTTAAAAATTGACTCAAAATGGATATAAATGCTTAAACATAAGACCTGAAACCATAAAACTCCTAAAAGAAAACAGAGATAGCAAGCTCCTTGACACCAGTCTTGATGAGGATTTTTTGGATTTGACACCAAAAGCAAAGGCAACAAAACCAAAAATAAACAAGTGGGATTATATCAGACTAAAAAGCTTCTATGCAGCAAAGGAAACAATCAACAAAATGAAAAGTAACCCACCAAATGGGAGAAAATATTTGCAATCATATATCTGATAAGGGGTTAATATCCAAAATATGTAAAGAACTCCCACAACCCAACAGCCAAAACACAAACAATCCAATTTAAAAATTGGCAGAGTAGGGGTGCCTGGGTGGCTCAGTGGGTTAAAGCCTCTGCCTTCAGCTCAGGTCATGATCTCAGGTCCTGGGATCGAGCCCCACATCAGGCTCTCTGCTCAGCGGGGAGCCTGCTTCCTCCTCTCTCTCTCTACCTGCCTCTCTGCCTGCTTATGATCTCTCTCTCTGTCAAATAAATAAATAAATACTTTTAAAAAAAATTGGCAGAATAGCTGAAGAGACATTTTCCATAAGATGACGGACAGATACATGAAAGGGTACTCAACATCCCTAATCACCAGAAAATGCAAGTCAAAATCACAATGAATGTTACTATCAAAAAGATGAGACAAGAAATGAGGGCTTGGCAAGGATATGGGAAAAAGAGAACCCTTATACACAGATAATGGAAATGTAAATTGGTATAGCCAATATGGAAAACAGTATGACACTTCTTCAATGAAGGAAATGAGATAGCTTGAAAGATATAGGTACCTCCATGTTTGCTGTAGAATTATACTGTAGCCAACTCATGGAAACAACTTCAATGTCCATCAATGGATGAATATTTGAAGAAAATGTAATACACACACATGCACACGCACATGCGCACATAGACACACATGCATGCACACACACACACACACACACACATATAATGGAATACTATTCAGCCATAAAAAGGAAGGAATTCTTACCATTTTCAAAAACATGGATGGACCTTGAGGGCATTACACTAAGTGAAATAATTCAGACAGAGAAAGACAAATATTGTATGATCTCACTTATATGTGGAATCTAAAAAATAAATAAGTAAAAAAGTGAACTCAGAGATACAGAGAACAGATTGGTGGTTACCAGAGGTAGAGAATGGGGGGGGTGTGTGCAAAATGGGTGAAGATGGTCAAAGGGTACAAATATCCAGTTATAAAATAAGTAAGTCATGGAGATATAATATACAGTAGGGTGACTACAGTTAATAATACTGAATTGTATATTTTAAATTTGCTAAGAGAGTAGAACGTAAAAGTTCTTATCACAAGAAAAAAGTATGGGCTCCCAGGTGGCTCAGTCAGTTAAGTGTCTGTCTTCAGCTCAGGTCACGATCCCAGGATCCTGGGATTGAGCCTCACATCAGACTTTCTGCTCAGCGAGGAGCCTGCTTCTCCCCCTCCCTCTGCCCGCTGCTCCCCCTGCTTGTGTGCTCAATCTCTCCTTCTCTGTCAAATAAATAAAATCTTTATAAAAAAAAAAGTCTGCAGCTATATATGATGATAGATGTTAACTAGACTTACTATGGTAATCATTGTGCAATAAATGCAAATGTCAAATCATTATGCTGTACACCTAAAACTAATATAATGTTATATGTAAGGCATATATCAATTAAAGAAATGGAAAAATAAGCTTCAGACCAGGAATAGTCACAATATATAGATATAAGAAAATATTTCAGAAAATATTGAGAATTCCTAACAAATAGTAAATCTATAAACAACCTATTAAAAACACAAACTGAATAGACACTTCATAAAAAATATACAAATGGTCAGTAAGCACATGAAAAAATGCTCAACATTAGTAATCAGGGTAAAACAAGTAAAAACCACAATGGAATATCATGATATACCCACGCAAATAGCTAAAATTAACAAGACTGGGACGCCTGGGTGGCTCAGTTGGTTAAGCAGCTGCCTTCGGCTCGGGTCATGATCCCAGCATCCTGGGATCGAGTCCCACATCGGGCTCCTTGCTCGGCAGGGAGCCTGCTTCTCCCTCTGCCTCTGCCTGCCACTCTGTCTGCCTGTGCTCGCTCTCTCTCTCTGACAAATAAATTTAAAAAAAAAATTTTAAAAAAAATAAAAAAATAAGAAAAAAGACTTGCTCCCAGGGACTGAGCTCCAAGGCTCAGTTAAAGCCTCTGCCTTCAGCTCTGGTCGTGATCTTGGGCTCCTGGGATTGAGTCCCACGTCAGGCTCCCTGCTCCGCGTAGAATCTGCTTCCCCCTCTGCCTCTGCTGCTCCCCCTGCTTGTGCTCTCTTCCTCTCTCTCTGACAAATGAATAAAATCTTTAAAAAAAATTAAATTAAATTAAATTAAATTAACAAGACTGAGGGGCTGCTAGATGGCTCAGTTAGTTAAGCATCTGCCTTCAGCTCAGGTCATGGTCCCAGGTCATGGGATTAAGCCCTTCATCAGGCTCCCCGCTCAACGGGAAGCCTGTTTCTCCTTCTGCCCTTCACCCCACTCGTGCTCTCTGTCTCTCTCTCAAATAAATAAAAATCTTATAAAAAATAAAAATTAAATTAAATCAACAAGACTGAGCACACCATGTGCTGACAAGGATATCAAGCACTGGAATTTACATTGCTGGTGGAAGTGTAAAATGGCACAAACACGTGGGCACTTTTTATGGGGGGCACTTTCTCCCTCTCTTCCTTTTTCTGTGTGTGTGTGTGTGTGTGTGTGTGTGTGTGTGTGTTCCAGTTATGCCACAATCTTCCATGGTTGTGCTTCCAGTGATCGGGACCACTAAGTAAGTTTTCCCCTGAATAAATGCAGCCAAAGATTCATTTAATCACCATTATCCTCTTATACACCAGCTGAATAAGTGAAGGTGAAATATTAAAAGCCTCTGCACTTAATTCATTTCAACTAAGTGGTTCTATCATTAATAAGTGATGTAAAACTACACTTAAGATTCTCATCTCTTAAAAAGTATGCAAAACATTTCTGCCTCTCATACTAAGTGTCCTGTCTGTTGTCTTTCCACCTCTAGTCTATGAATCTAGTATTCTAAGTCACAAACTTTATACTGCAATCAAATCCAAAAAGCTATCATTTTTTATTTAACATCTATGGGCTGTAGTCATGAAAAATTTACTCCCAGTAATATGGTTGCCTTCCTTCCAGAGTCAGACTCTTATGATATAATGCAATATTCCTAAGGACATTTTAACACTGATGCATGTTAAAGAAAAGTAGCATAAGGGCACCTGGCTGACTCAGTCATTAGAACATGCACTTCTTGACCTTGGGGTCATGAGTTTGAGCCCCATGTTAAAGTGCAGAAATTACTTTAAAAAAAAAAAAACTATCGTGGGGCACCTGAGTGGCTCTGGGTTAAGCCTCTGCAGGGAGTCTGCTTCCCCCACTCTCTCTCTGCTGCCTCTCTGCCTACTTGTGATCTCTCTCTCTCTCTCTCTCTGTGTCAAATAAATAAATAAAATCTTCAAAAAAAAAAAAAAACTATCTTAAGAGGTACCTGGGTGGCTCAGTCATTAAGCGTCTGCCTTCACTCAGGTCATGATTCCAGGGTCCTGGGATCTAGCCCTGCATCGGGCTCCCTGCTCAGCGGGAAGCCTGCTTCTCCCTCTCCCACTCCCTCTGCTTGTGTTTCCTCTCTCACTGTGTCTCTCTCTGTCAAATAAATAAAATCTTTAAAAAAAAAAAAACTATCTTAAGATAAGAGGCACCTGGGGATGGCTCAGTTAGTTAAGCAACCGCCTTCAGCTCAGGTCATAATCTCAGGGTCCTGACGTCGTCGGGCTCCCTGCCCAGCAGAGTCTGCTTTCCCCTCTCCGTTAGTCCTTCCCACCAGCTTGGGCTCTCTCCCTCTCTCTCTAGTTAATTAACTAACTAATTAATTAATTTTTTAAAGTATCACAAGATAATTTTAGAGATATGTACCAAAATGCTCTTTCTACCCATCTCCCTATTAAAATCTGGTCTTAGGGAAAGATTGAAAAAATCATTCATAGGAGCTTAATATGGACCATTCTCTAAAAGTATGTGTTTTAACAATGGACAGTAAAAAGTAATTTTTACCCAGTGTTTAAATGAGGACATCTTTGATTACAGTTTTTTTTACCATTACAATCACTCCATCAAGAATACTATATATGAGGGTGCCTGGGTGGCTCAGTGGGTTAAGCCTCTGCCTTCGGCTCAGGTCATGGTCTCAGGGTCTTGGGATCGAGCCCCGCATCGGGCTCTCTGCTCAGCGGAGAGCCTGCTTCCCCCTCTCTCTCTGCCTGCCTCTCTGCCTGCCTCTCTGCCTATTTGTGATCTCTGTCTGTCAAATAAATAAAAAATATTAAAAAAAAAAAAAAGAATACTATATATGAAAATTTTAAGTCTCTAATTTCTCTCTAATCACCAGTGCTCTCTTTTGAAATTATTTTACGTCACATAATCCTAATGTGCCAGTTTTTTTTATTATTAGTTAAATATTGTCTAACAAAGGACAAAAGTTCTATCAATTGATACTTGATTTTCTTTCCCCACCTCAGCAACCATGTCCTTGACACTGATTTATACCAAGGGAGAGGAGTATAATTTGTGGTCACCATAAGGGATCTACCTAGTTCCCAATCATCTTGGAAGGATAAGGTAGGTCCCAAAGCTAGTCTGGGGACTGAACTCTGTTCTGGGGCAGGACAGGGTTCACTTCAATAAAAAGAACTAATAAACTTCACTTTGTGCCTTCACCTATCAGTCTGCAACCAAAATATCTTCTTAGAGATTTGATCAGAGGTATCTAAAGACAGACTGGAGGGCACCTGGTGGCTCAGTCATTGGACATCTGCCTTCAGCTTAGGTCATGATCCCAGGGTCCGGGGATCAAGCCCCACATTGGGCTCCCTGCTCAGTGGGAAGCCTGCTTCTCCATTTCCCACTCCCACTCCTTGTGTTCCCTCTTTTGCTGTCTCTCTCTCTCATTCTGTGCCAAATAAATAAATAAATAAATAAAATCTTTAAAAATAAATAAATAAATATAGACTGGGCATCCCAGATCTATTCTACCACAGACCAATATTCCAGAGGCTCTACTAAACTAGACAGATTTTATAAGTAGGTATCTGTTGGAAGGTTTATTTTGCATTAAATTGTTACTATATCTTAATGCTCAGGCATTTGCAGACTAATTCTACTTCTACTAGATCAATAAAAATTGAGAAGCTAAAATTAATCCACAGTGCTTGCACTTTGACAGTTCATATAAACTGTATTACTTTCAAATATATAATATAAATAAAGCTAACCAAGAATTGAGCAGTACAGTAAAAAGATACTTCTGTCTCATATAAGAGAAAGTATATACCTTATGAACAACTGTTAGCTTCACTCTGTTAGAAACATGAACACATCCCCAATTAAGTATTTTTACCCATATTGCAATTGTTAGGTGTTTTATTATATGTATCTACGAATTTCATTCCCAGATATATTATTGTATTGCCCACAGAAATTCATAAATTCTAGGACTGAAAGAAAACTCAAAGATTACTTCACTTGGTTCTCATCATCTGGTCTCCTTAATAAGGAAAAATCAACAATTTTGTTCAAGAAGCATATAGCTAATTAACAGGCAAGTGTAGAAAGGGAACTCAGTTTTTCTCACTGCCAGTCCATACTGTACAGTTCTATCCAATAACTACATTTAATCTTGATTGATGTACTACAAACCCCCATAATAACATTATACCAATTTGTAATTATCTCCAGGTGAAGGGTCTGAGCAAAACTGTAATGTGGATAAAATTTGTCATTGGTTCTTAAAGCCTCTTTTCTGCCCTTTGTCCCTTATCCTGTGGTGCTCCCTTACTATTTTTCATACCTCACTAGATACAATGAGCATATACTCTTTCTACCCACCTTTCTAGTTTCTTAGGATAAGATCTTAGGAAAACACTGAGAAATGCATTCATTGTAAGCTGAGCATGGTCCCTCTCTAAGAATATGTGTTTTATTGGTGAGCAAAGAAATATTCACTTGATTCTGGCATCTCAAGGTGTTGAGGAAGTAGAGTGTGGTCAGCAAAGAGACCTTCCAGTCTGATATCATACCACAAAGGAAAGGTAACCTCTGAAGAACCAGGCAAGCTCAGCCTATCCCACACCATTTAAAGTTATATCTTTTATTCAAGATCATCATGAAATATTAGTCATAAAGCCTGAAGTCATGCTGGTTTGCTAGCGTTCATAGTGGGCAGCTTTACTGATACTAACAGGACCATTTTGCGCCACCTATGCATCTGTCAGACTATCTGAGCAAACAGCTGCGAGGCCATGTGCCAGGCAGGCTATGGCAGATGGATATGGCTAGAAGCAGATCAGTTTTGGTGGTGAATGGCAATACTACCATTTGGAATCTAAACTCTTATCAAAATACCACTTACCAATAAAACTTTAATATAAAGTTTTCCAATAAGGTTATTCTTTTCATCAGCCCATAAACATTGTTTCCTCATTTCCATATCAACCATGATATTCTCCTCACCTATGATGCCACCTATATTCACAACCAAATCCTATCAATCCTTTAGGGTAGTTCAAGTCCCACTTCCTCCCAGAAGACTTTGCCTGACCTTGCAACTATAAATTTTGCTAAGAGCACTCCAAATACCATATTTGAAAATTATTTTAGTATTTCTTCTAAATTGTAATGCCACTAAATTTTATACTTTTTTTTTTTACCACATACTTATTACTGTCTGTTGTTCAGCCTGGCTTTGTGTATATTCATCTTATTACATCTAAGGGCTCTAAATTTCCTGAGGGAAACCATCAAGTCCTTCTCATTCATCTATTCATTCAACTAGCCTTCAGTAAAACCTATTGTTGCTGGGCATTCTTCTAGGGATCAGGAATACAAAAAATAAAAATAAGCAGTCCTATTCTCTAAGGTTTAGAGTCTACCCTTTCTGGTTCCTTTTCTTTTTTTTTCTAAGATTTTTATTTATTTATTTGTCAGGGAGAGAGAGGCTGAGACAGAGCACAAGCAGGGGGAGAAGCAGCAGAGGGAGAAGTAGGCTCCCTGGTTAGCAAGGAACCCACTGTGGGACTCGATCCCAGGACCCTGGGATCATGACCTGCGCTGAAGGCAGCCACTTAACCAACTGAGCCACCTAGACATCCCTACCTTTTTTGTTTTCAAATGTATCTTAATTCTTTTGCCTTCATCAGAGAACCTAGAACTTTAATAAGTAATCAAATATTTGCCAATTACAAATGAACAGGAACATCATTAAATCTAAAAATACATAACTGTTTTTTATAGTTCAGATACCTCTTTTTTAAATTATTTCCCTTTTTATTTTTTTTTAAGATTTTATTTATTTATTTGACAGACAGAGGTCACAAGTAGGCAGAGAGGCAGGCAGAGAGAGAGGAGGAAGCAGGCTCCCCGCTGAGCAGAGAGCCCCATGTGGGGCTCGATCCCGGGACCCTGGGATCATGACCTGAACCGAAGGCAAACGCTTTAACCCACTGAGCCAAATTATTTCCCTTTTTAAAAAAAATTTTATTTATTTATTTGAGACAGAGAGAGAGAGATCACAAGTAGGCAGAGAGGCAGGCAGAGAGAGAGAGGGGGAAGCAGGCTCCCTGCTGAGCAGAGATCCTGATGGGGGACTTGATCCCAGGACCAAGTCAGATCATGACCTGAGCCGAAGGCAGAGGCTTAACCCACTGAGCTACCCAGGTGCCCCTAGATACCTTTCCAAATGAAAGTCTATATTATATGCTTATTATAGTTGACATATTTGCAAAACAAAAAAATGTGCTTGATTTGCTAAGCGGAAGAGAAAAATACAGAAATTGTGGCCTTTACCCTTTTCCTCAAGTAAAGATCAGACCCCACTAGTTCTACAAAATACAACTATAAATAATTATATCATACACCAAATCCCCACACTTCTATATTTCATAAGCCAAAGTTTAAAAGTTACTTTTTCTCACAAGTAGGATATGTGCTTTAATTTCCCAAAAATTTTAGTGCATTGAAGTGTGGGATAAATTCTTAAGATCAATGACAACCATCTTCTCTATAGTCATTCAGTGAAAAGATATTTCCTAGTGACAAGATATAACAATTTAACAGGTAACATTTTTCCATTTCCAAAGAGTGACTTCTCACTATATTCCTGAAAAAAAGAGGTAAGTGGTATTATTGACATTTTACCAAAGTAGACAGTAAATTCTTTTAAAGAATTTCTTGGGGCCAAAGAGCCATAATGCCAGAATTATGACTACAATTCATTTTGAAATTTTAGCCAAAGCAGCTTAAGGCCTTATTTCCCCCTCAAAACTATAAAATGTCAGTAAGTTTTATCTACATTGGTATGGTTTCATTATTCTTTATTCAAGCTACAATTCTTTAAAGACAAGACTGCTTTAGTTCATTTCATCAATCACAAGAATTCTACATACCTACTCAAATAACTTAGTGTCTAGGAATCAACTGTAATTGCAATGTATTTTCCCTGTAACCAACACTGCTAATGATTAGTCAAGCTTCCATGCCCTGTTACTATCAGGAGTGCAAGTTTCTCATTTGTATGGTGGCAAAGCTAACATAAAAAAATAGCCTCTAAAACTATTTTGCTCTATTTAAGCTATAAAAAGAGAAGAATGAAACATTAAAAAGTACTCATGTTCCATAAGTTCTATTTTATTGTATAATGACATCAAAAATGGAACAATTAAATGGACTTGCATTTCAGAAAACCATTTGATGAGTCTTGACAGAATTCTCCCTACCACTCTCAGCACTAAAACAAAAATTAAAAAACTGGCAAAACAATCTCAAGGGAGCTATTTTAAGTTATTCCAAAAGACAACCCTGGGTGCATTGAGTAATCATGCACTTAAAAATACATCAGATGTTCTACATTGTTACTGGCCAATGAGAACCATTATCTGTTAATATAGAATGATATGGCTGCCTGAGCCACTGGTGAAATGTGGGGAGATCTGGACATTTATGCTACCTCAATAGAGGGAAATGATAGAACTATTCAGTCTAACTCACATCTCACAACCTGCCTTTTACCAATGTAAACCTGACACAATAAACAATAATCTTGGAAAATTCCAGTTAAAAAATAATAATCTGGGGCGCCTGGGTGGCTCAGTCATTAAGTGTTTGCCTTTGGCTCAGGTCATGATCCCAGGATCCTGGGATGAATTCCTTCATCAAGCTCCCTGCTCAGCGGGGAATCTGCTTCTTCCTCTCCCTCTGCTCCTCCTTCCTGGTTGTGCTCTCTCTCTCTCTCTCTCTCACTCTCTGTCTCTTTCTCACAAAAAATAAATATTTTAAAAATCATCATCATCATCATCATCATCATCATCATCATCATCATCATTATCTGAAGGCTTGACTAGGGCCAGAGGATCCACTTCCAAGGTAGTTCACTTACATTCCTCACAAGTTGACTCTAGCTATTAGAAGGCTTCAAGTCTTCCCCATTTGACACTGCCCAGGGGATGGTTGAAATTTTTTCGAGGTATGAATGTCAATTCATACTTAAACACATTGCTTTAGGTATTTTTATTTATTCTGCTTTCTATATATCATGTTTCCTATATCTATACATTCAAGTCAACAATTCTAGAAAATTCTCAGCCATTAACTCTTCAAATATTGTCTCTCCTGAATTTTCTAGTGTCACTTACTGGAATTCTGATTAGACCTATATTAGACCTTCTTATTCCATTTCTTTTAACCTCTCTATTATATTTTCAATTTTTCTGCCTCTGTGCTGTATTCTGTAATATCTTCATATCCATCTTCAAGTTCATGGATTCCCTCCTTTTTTTTGATAAAGATTTTTATTTATTTATTTGACAGACAGAGATCACAAGTAGGCAGAGAGAGAGATTGGAGGAAGCAGGCTCCCTGCTGAGCAGAGAGCCCGATGTGGGGCTCGATCCCAGGACTCTGGGATCATGACCTGAGCCAAAGGCAGAGGCTTTAACCCACTGAGCCACCCAGGAGCCCCCATGGATTCCCTCTTTATCTGGGTCTAATTTGCTGTTTAACCAAGCCATTGAAGTTTTTATTCCAACAACATTTTTCACTTCCAGATATTCTATTGGCTCTTTTCCTGGTCATAGTTGATAATCTCTTGTTGCTTGCTCATTTTTGTGACTCCATCTCTTATTTCTTCAAATATTTTATGCATAGTTATTTAATATTCTATATCTGATCCTTCCAATATCTGAAGTCCTCAGGGTTCTAAATCTTGTATTTTCACCCACCTCCCTAATAACAACTTGTTTCTTCATATGGTTGGTGATCTTTGATTGTGACCTACTTATCTGCTTGATTTTAATCTGAGAAAATCCTAGGGGACAACTGAAGAGTATTTTCCTTCATAGAGAATTTGTATTTGCTTCTTCAGGAACCATGGGGCTCTATCAGTCTCACCTTAGCTTCCTTTACGGTCCTTGGCTTAAAGCTGGAATCTCATATTCAGCTTTCTTTCCTTGTCATCAGCCTAAAACTTGGACTCTTAACTGCTTGCTGATATGGGCATCTACCTGCAGGGTTTTAACTTTTCAGGTGTGTTAATCTTTCATGGTTCCTGTTTCAGTTCACAGTTTTTAGTTACAGTGTTGTTTTTCTTGTTTTGTTTTACTTTGCTCTGCATTTGAAAGACGTTGTAAGACTTCCCTTAATTTCTGTAAATCCAGCAACGCATTATCCAGTGGTTTACAGTAAAAGGTCCTTTTAACCTAATCTGCCTAGTATTCTTCCAGAATACTAGGAATAAATACCAAAAGTAAAAGTTCTCAAGTACTCTTCTTAACCACTCAACTTTTACCAGTTAAATAATTTCAAAGAAACTATCATGGACTCATCTTTTTAAAGATTTATTTATTTATTAGAGAGAGAGAGATCATAAAAGCAGGGGAGGGGCAAACGAAGGGGGAAAGAATGTCATGCAGGCTCTCCACTGAGCGTGGAGCCCAGTGTGGGGCTCAATCTCATGACCCTGAGATCATGAGATTTGACCTGAGCCAAAATCAAGAGTCAGGCATCCAACCCACTGAGCCACACAGGAGCCCCTATCATGGACTCATTTTAATACTGATCATAAGCAATTCATCATTTAGAGTTCATTTGCATAGTAACATGTAGATTATCACCAAAACCCAAAAACCTTGCAGTAGTTTAATCATATAACCCCTCATTACTGTGGATGCCATTGATGTAGCCATTAGCATGTAATGAGAACACAGCATGTCAGAGATATTCCAAAGTCTGAATAACATATTTCCTGAAGAATTTCAGTTCATTTCCAAGTCCACGGTGTACTTAAAAGGGGCCGCTATGTAGAAGGCCTGCTGAAAATTTACTGCTTAAAAAATGGTTTACATAAGTTGAACATGCCCCTAGCAATCTTACTTTATCCACATATTTAAATTTTTCTGCAAAGATTAATGAATATGCCCTAATCCAAACTATTGGTTAACCTGTCATTAAATGCAGTTGACCCTTGAACAACACATGTTTGAACCTCATGTGTCCACTTACATACAAATTTTTTTAATAAATACAGTACAGGACTGTAAATGTATTTTCTCTACCTTGTGATTTTCTTAATAACATTTTCTCTAACTTACCTTATTGTAAGAATATAGTATATAATACACATAACATCCAAAATATGTTTTACTTATGTTTATGTTATCAGTAAGATTTCCAGTCAATAGCAGACTACTAGTAGTTAAGTTGTAGGGAAAGTCAAAAACTACACATGCATTTTCAACCACACAGTGAGGGATCAGTGCCCTAATACCCATGTTGTTCAAGAGCCAACTATAGTTTGACTTAGCCAAACTTGTATAATCTTAACCAGTTCAAATAAAACTAAAACCTCAGCCTCCAATGTATCAAAAAGTACTCTGGCTGCAGTAACTTCAGTTTTTTGTTTGCTTCTTTAAATACGTTAGTTGTTGTTTTTTTTAAAGATTTCTTTTTTCAAATCTTTACACTCAACATGGGGCTTGAATTCACAACCCATGAGATCAAGAAGTCCCATGCTCTACCAACTGAGCCAGCCAGGTGCCCCCAAATATTTTAGTTTTTTAAAGTTCAATCTTTTCAAATATTATGGCTTAGACCCATAAGATTCACCCTATACCCAATTATCAAGTCTGTTTATTCTGCTTCCTGAATTGCCTACAACTCTCCATCCCAATTGCCACTGCCCCAGAATAAGGCTATTTATCATTTCTCTTCTGGGTAGGTGCAACAATATTTCATTTTCCCAGTTCTAATCTTGCCCCCTTTTTAGTCTATCATCTATACTATATTATACTATATCATATATACTATATATACATATATATATGTATATACACACTATATATATACTATATCTATACTATATCAAAGTGGTCTTTCTTTAAAACATATCTCAGTATTTGACATAATGGATCAGTCCCTTCCTTTACTTAACTTCTAGGATATCATATTCTCTAGGTTTTTCTTTTACTACATTGGCTGCTCTTCCTCAGACTTCTTTGCTTAAATGTTGAAATGCCACATGGCTCAGTTCTCAGAACTTCCCTCTTCCATATATACATTCTCTAAGGATCTCATCAAGTTTTATCATAACTTTAATTACCATCTATGCTAATGAATATCAAATTTATAGCTTGAGCACTGACCTCTCCCATGGACCAAAATATCTACTTGTCATCACCACTTGGATATTTAGGAGGAATCCCAAATTTAAACAGAATTTTTAAAAATCAAACCAATTAAAACAGAACTCTTGGTTTTGTAATACTCCCCTCCAAAAAACCATCAACTTCTTCAATTTCTCCCATCTCAGAAATGGCATCTGCACTCACCCAGTTGCAGAGGCCAATGACTTAGCAGTCATCCTCTCTTTCTCTTTCAAGCCACATTCAAACTCCTCAGCAAATCCTACTGACTCTATCTGCCAAATATATCTTTTTTTTTTAAGATTTTATTTATTTATTTGACACAGAGAGATCACAAGCAGGCAGAGAGGCAGGCAGAGAGAGAAGAAGGGAAGCAGGCTCCCTGCTGAGCAGAGAGCCCTATGTGGGGCTCGATCCCAGGACCCTGAGATCATGACCTGAGCCGAAAGCAGAGGCTTTAACCCACTGAGCCACCCAGGCGCCCCGATATCTTAAATCCAACTATTCTCACCACTTCAATAGCTATCACCCTAGCCCAAGTCATCATATTTTTTTCCTAGATTGTGACAATGGACTCTTAATTGGCCTTCCTGCTTCTTGCCTGACACTTTACACTCTATACTCTATCAGCAGCCAGAGTAACTGTTTCAAAACACAAATCACACTGCTCCCCCCAAAACTTTCCAGTTGTTTTCAATCATATTTAAAATATAACCCAACTTCTTATTATGGCTCACAAAGTCCTGTGAGCAATGACCTGGGCCATGCCAATCTCTCTGACCTCATCCCACACCTGTATTCTCACTCATGAACTTCTTATAGTTCCTCCAACAAAGGAAACTCATTCCCACTCAGGTACTTTTCATCATCTGTTTTCTCTTACTGAGACTCTTTCCCCAGATCTTCATATGACTCTCTTCCTTACTTCATTCAGGTCTCTGCTCCTATGTCTACTCAGAGAGACCTTCTTGGATAACCTCCTCAGGGTGAACTTCCTTGATCAGGCTACCTAAAATTACTGCCTCTCCTTCATTTTCCATCTCCCTGCCTTACTTTGTTTCTTCTCTAGCATTTACCAAGAAGTAATATTGAAATGATACTGTATATTTGTCTATCTATCTATTGTCTAACTATCTGCATCAGAATGCAAATTCCAGGAGGCAGGAAATTTGCCATCTTACCTCTGTATCCCTAGGCTTAGAACAACATCTGACATGCTGTATGTAATTAATGAATATAATGTCATTCCTCTGCTAAAACCCTGCAATTGTTTCTTACTGGCTTTTAGATAAATTCCTATCTATTTAACATAAATTATAAAACCCATTGTGATATGGTTCCTGCCTCATCTGGAACCACTGTGGTTACACACTCTCTCAACGCTGAGCCTGGAATGCTCTTCCATATCCTCTGCATCTCAAATCCAGCTAACCTATACTCAAATTGTTTGAGTCTCATCTTAAATATCACATAAGAGATGCTTTCCTGGAACCACCCAAGTAGGTGAACCATTCTTAGACCCCTTGGCATGTGTTCTTATACTATCCTGCTTTTTCCCTATCAGGAAATATTAGTTTTATAGTTACTCAATAGCTATATGCCCTGTCAAAATAAGTATTCCTTGAAAGCATGTCTGAATTGTATATCATTACATCTCTAATATCTATGACAATATCTGTTATATGTGAGATACTCAAATATTTATGAAATCCCAGAATCAATCACTTACACAAAAGAGTGAATCAGATACTTAGACCACTTTTTAAATGCTGAATAAGCATACTAATTAAGTCCTTTTAGTAAAAAAATATAATGATGCAAAAAAAATTGTAATGGAAAATTCAATCATATAATACATGGAGAAGAGAATAAGAAATATAGCCACCTTTATTCAACTAATTAAAAACAGCTGCATAGAAGAACTCCATAGGAACAACTACTTTGTATTTATGTCTATGATGCTTTCAACTTCTTCATTATAGGTGCACTATAAAAGATTATGTGTTTGAGCAAAATAAGTTATTTTACATTTACGACATGTAAAGCTGAGTTTGAGGGACACTGTCATGAAGACTTAATGGTACCGGTATCTCTAAATGGGCAAGATAAATTTGGTTTCAAGGACAGTGTAAAAACCAGAGACTCAAACTAATTGCCACTGTCTGGATAAAGTAAAGTGACATTGCAAAAAGCAAGCAAAGGGTCCCCAGGAGGCCCAGTCCATTGAGCATCTGCCTTTGGCTCAGGTCACCATCTCAGGGCCCTGGGATTGAGCCCCATGTCAGGCTCCCTGCTCAGTGGAGAGCCTACTTCTCCCTCTCCATCGGCCTCTTCCCCTGTTCCTACTCTCTCTCTCTCTCTCAATTGAATAAATAAAATCTTAAGAAGAAGAAGAAAGCAAGCAAACACGGATGAGGATATAAATTCTACTTCCAGACCTTGCACTAGAAGAAGGGAAGAGCTGGCCAAAAGAAAAAAAGAGTAGTTGGCAGAATCCCACCCCCAGAATCAGAAAGTATAAAACGGTAGGTCTGAAGCTTAAGAAACCATAGCTGACCAACCAGCCCACAAAGTTTAGTGTCAAAGATCCCCCAAAACCCAAGAGAAGTCTTATATTCTGACATTAAAGTCAACCTCTTGGGGCACCTGGGTGGCTCAGTGGGTTAAGCCTCTGCCTTTGGCTCAAGTCATGATCTCAGGGTCCTGGGATCGAGCCCCTAGTCAGGCTCTTTGCTCAGCAGGGAGCCTGCTTCCTCCTCTCTCTCTGCCTGCCTCTCTGCCTATTTGTGATCTCTCTCTCTCTGCAAATAAATAAATAAAATCTTTAAAAATAAAATTTTTAAAATTTAAAAATAAAGTCAATCTCCTCATCAGATGAAGGCTGTTCAAGTGTTTCAAGAAAAGAAACTAATATAACATTATATGTCGATATGTACTTCAGTGATTAAAAATAAAAGTGAATACCTATTAATCAACAAAAAAATTGTCAATCATAAAAAAGGAAAAAATGATAGAAATCTATAGAAATATTTTTTAAATATTTTATTTATTTACATGAGAGAAAAAGAAACAGACAGAGAGAGCATGGGGTTGGGACAGAGGGAGAAGCAGAATCCCCGCTGGGCAGGGAGCCCAACTCAAGGCTTGATCCCAGGACCCCAAGATCATAACCTGAGCCAAAGGCAGTCGCTTAACTGAGTGAGCCACCCAGGTGCCCCATAGAAATATTTTTAAGGAATTTTGCTCAAAGACCTTAAATGGGAAATGTTTGTTATCCATTTCTTACTAAAGAAGACACTGTCAGTGATGCTGGGATCCTGCTAAAGGGCAGAGCAAACAGTATAACATTACATAAATCAAGTCTTGGAAATTTCTGGGATTCCTTGATATGAAGCAAGTAATTTCTGTCAAAGCAAATGTGAGTTGAAAATTTGCTTTGCTACTACTATACACCTTTGTAAATCAAGGTGTTTAACAATTCTTAGCATCAAAACCAAAGACTGATGAAAATAAGATAAATAAATTACCAATAAGCACATGAAAAAAATGCTCAACAGGCAGCTCTTTCTACCCAGGGGTCCTGTTCTCATACTTTAATAAAAACACCATTTTGGGGGTACCTGGGTGGCTCAGTCATTAAGCGTCTGACTTCGGCTCAGGTTATGGTCTCAGGGACCAGTGATGGAGCTCCGCATCGGGCTCCCTGCTCAGTGGGAAATCTGTTTCTTCCTCTCCCACTGCCCCTACCTGTGTTCCCTCTCTTGCTGTGTCTCTCTCTGTCAAATAAATTAAAAAACAAACAAACAAACAAACACATCTTTTTGCACAGTGGGTGGGGGTGGTGTGGGGATGATGCTAAACATCATTAGTTATTAGGGAAATGCAAACTAAAGCCACAGTAAGATACCAATTCACTAAGATGTCTATAATTTTAAAAACAACAACAACAAAAATGGAAATTACAAGGGCTGGTGAGGTCGTAGGGAAACTGGAGCCCTCATAAACTGTTCATAGAATGTAAAATAGTCCCAAGTCCAGCTTGGCAGTTTCTCAAAAAGTTAAACGTAGAAGATATCTATTTGTATTTTTTATATTTATATTTATATTTATATTCAGTCTTTATCCCCAGTTCCTGGCACAGAGCTCCTAGAACTCTTGGAATTTCCTGGGTGACAAGATGAGAGGAAAGTCTTTTTTAATTCATAACAAGCCCCTTTCATCTATACCTGAGTTTGTGCTAACAGGAGACTCCTGGAGGGTGGAGATTGCTTGCCACAGGAACCAACCATGTAATTTGAAGGCTGGAACTTTCAGCGCTACCCCCAACTTCTGGGAATAGGAGAAGGGCTGAAGATTGAGTTCAATCATCAATGGCCAATGTTTTAATCAATCATGTCTACATAATGGAGCCTCCGTAAAAGAACCTTAACTGAGAGGGTTCAGAGAGATTCCAGGTTGGTGAATTGAGGTTCTGGAAGAGTTGCATACCCAGACAGACCATGGAAGCTCTATGCCCCTTTCCACATACTTTGCCCTATGCCTCTTCTTCCATTTGGCTCTTCCTGAATTATTTCCTTTCTAATAAATGGGTAATAGTAAATAAAGCACTTCCCTGAGTTCTGTAAGCCATTCCAACAAATTACTAAACCCACAGAGGGGTTTGTGAGAATCCCCAATTTATAGCCATTTGGTCAGAAGTTCAGGTGACAACCTAGAACTTGCAATTAGTATATGAAGTGTGGGAGCAGTCTTATGAGACTGATCCCTTAATTTGTGGAGTCAACATCAACTCCAGGTGGCTAAGGTCAGAACCGAATTAAACTGTAAGACATCCAGTTTGTGCCCACAGAGAATGAGAGAATTGTTTGCTGTGAAAAACCCATACATCTGGTGTGAGAGGCATTATAAAAGTATAAAAGGAAACTACAGTTTTCTTCTTTAACCCAGCAATTCCACACCTAGATATATACTTTAAAAGGGTGAAAACAGGGCACCTGGCTGGCTCAGTCAGTAAAGCGTGTGACTCTTGATCTCCGGATTGTGAGTTCAAGCCCCACGATGGGCATAGAGATTACTTTTTAAAACAAAAAAGTGAAAACAATACTCAAACAAATGCATGTACACTTAAGTTCATACCACCGCTATTTACAATAACCAAAAGGTGCAACTAACCCAAATGTCCATCAATGGATGAACAAAGAAACAATTTATAGTGTATATGAAAAATATGTATATCACTTGGCATCAGGGAAATACAAATCAATACCACAATGAGATACCAGTGCACAGTGGTCAGAATGGCTAAAATCAACAACTCAGGAAACAACAAACGTTGCCGAGGATGCGGAGAAAGGGGAACCCTCTTACACGGTTGGTGGGAATGCAAACTGGTGCGCAGCCACTCTGGAAAACAGCATGGAGGTTCCTCAAAAAGTTAAAAATAGAGCTACCTTATGACTCATCAACTGCAGTACTAGTTATTTATGCAAAGGATACAAAAATAGTGATTGGAAGGGGCACATGTACCCCAACGTTTATAGCAACAATGTCCACAACAGCCAAAAAGTGGAAAGAGCCCAGATGTCCAATAACAGATGAACGGGAAAGAAGATGTGGTATGCATATACAATGGAATATTACTCGGCCATAAAAAAAGAGTGAAATCGTGCCATCCGCAATGATGTGGGTGGAACTAGAGGGTATTTTACAAGCCAAGTAAGCCAGAGAAAGATAAATACCATATGATTTCACTCATATGTGGAATTTAAGAAACAAAGCAGATGAACACAGGGGAAGGGAAGGAAAAATAAGATAAAAACAGAGACGGAGGCAAACTTAAGAGACTATTCACTATAGGAAACAAACTGAGGGTTGCTGGAGGGAAAGTTGGAGGTCATGGGGTAATTGGGTGATGGGCATTAAGGAGGGGACTTGATATAATGAGCATTAGGTATTATACAACTAATGAATCACTAAATCTACCCCTGAAACTAATAATATGTTATATGTTAACCAAATTGAATTTAAATGATTTTTTAAAAGACCATAAAAGGAAAAAAGTTGTATTATATACAATGAACTAGGATTCCCTAATAAACAGGAATGTGGTATTGTAAATGCTACAAAGTTGATGAATTTCAAAAACATTATGCAAAGTGAAAGAAACCATACACAAAAGATCACATATTGTATGATTCTAACTATATGAAATTCCATAACAGGTAAATCCATAGTGAGAAGGCAGACTGGTGGTTGACAGGGACTAAGGGAAGGGGAAAACGGAGAACAACTGCTTAATAGCTATTGCATTTCCTTTTGGGGTGATGAAAATGTTTTGGAAAAACTAAACAGAGGTGGTAGATGCACAATATTTCAAATGTACTAAATCCCACATAATTGTTCACTTTAAAATAGTTACTTTTATTTAATGTCAATTTCACCTTTTTTTTTAAGTATAAAATTTTGAATTTTTTTTAAAGATTTTATTTATTTTTTTCAGAGAGAGAGAGCACAAGCAGGGCCAGGGACAGAGGCAGAAGGAGAGTCCCCACTGAGCAGGGAGCCAGACATGGGCTCCATCCCAAAACCCTGGAATCAGAACCTGGGCCGAAGGCAGACACTTAACTGCTGAGCCACCCAGGTGCCCGTGAAATAATTTTTTTAGGGGCACCTGGGTGGCTCAGTGGGTTAAAGTCTCTGCCTTCGGCTCAGGTCATGATCCCAGGGTCCTGGGATGGAGCCCCGCATCAGGCTCTCTGCTCAGCGGTAGCCTGCTTCCCTCTCTCTCTCTGCCTGCCTCTCTGCCTACTTGTGATCTCTATCTGATAAATAAATAAAATCTTAAAAAAAAAAAAAAAAGAAAGAAAGAATTTTTTTTAAAACTCTAAGGGTGAAATCAAATCAATGTCAAAGAACTTATAAGATGCCACTTCAAAGAATATTCCACAAAATAGATTAAATGGTCTATTCAGACTTAATTATTTTATTTGCCAAATTTGGTTTTACTTCAATTTTTTTAAGGAAGTAACCACAAAGTTTTTAGTTTTTATATTAAAATGGTATTAACATAATGCCTTTTATTATAGTTTAATAGTTTAATTTTTATAGTTTAAATTTTGTCTGAGATAGAGTTTCCATACTTTTTCCACTCCAACACTCTAAACATCTGAACAATGCTACATGATGCATGAAGAAAATGGCTCACTCTAGCAGTGAAGTCTCAAATAGTTTGTCATACTTCAAGGAATATAAGAATACCTCAAAGAAACTAAGAGAACACATAAAAATTTCAAAATATTTCAAATCATTCTGATCCCTCTCTCCCCAAACTCATTTCACCTTGCCCCACCTCTGCTATCACTCTTGAGAACCACTCACTGGTCTATAAATTATATTTATTCCAATGCAAAAAAACTAAAGTAGAAACAAATGTGTTTATGTACTATTTGGGGATGAAGATACAGGAGGGAAGTGATCAATAGCCTTCATTAGACTCTCTGAGAGATATATGACCCACTCCCACCAAAGGTGAAAATCTCTGCTACATTCAATGAGGCTCATCCATATATAGTACAGTTCTCTAGGGTGACAATTTAACAATCCACAGCAGAGAACAACTATTACTCACTTCAGCTGGGAAGACAAGAGAAACAATATACCTGGGTAATACATGCCTATGCTCTGTCTCTAGAAAAGGAAAATTAAGAAAAATTTTAATTTACCAAAATTTCTCTAAAAAATTAAATTTCTCCAAATGTACCAAAGAGGATGTTTTATGATAACTGGCAGAATTTATTAATATGTGGTTTTTGGAGTGGCTAGTCCTAAAGTGCTACAACACTATCAAAAGGGATTCCTTGATTACACATTTTGATGTACTCTTAAAACACACATATTCACATAATCCATCTTTCAAAGAACTGGATCTGATCCAAGAGTTCCCAAACAAAAAGCAGCTAAGATGGAATCTGCACATCCCAGCCAACTTCTGGAAATGCCATAAGAACATAAAAATAGCTCTAACTGCTTACTAATTTCAAATTCTGTTTTGAGAATACATCTCACAAATCACGACTGAGAATGACTGATTCAGTTGGAACGTATATTTACTATTACAGATGAAAAAATTCAGAAGTCCTGAAATCATTTTAAAAGGAGATGATAAAATTTTTTGTCCTATATAATGGAACAATTAATTAATATAATAGGGACAGTATTTTTGAATTCTCTCTTATTGCCAAATTTTTCTCCCTATACCTCATCTGCCATTGTAGTTCCAATTAAGAGAGTGGGGCAAATACTACTTCAGAAAAGAAAGAGCAATGAAATAAAAGACCATCCAAACATGAGAAGGAAAAAGAAAGCCCACCTCTTTCACATGTAGTATGTAAACAAGGGAAAAATCAAAAGTAGCAGGAGGCTTTTGCCTACCTCCCTACATGAAACTCTGAGAGAAGACCACCATGCAGTATGATCCTGGGGCAATATGGTCTGGAAGGAGGGACAACAGAACCTTAGCAGAGGAAGGAAGCAAGTAAATGAGTTTGAGGCAATACTCCTGGCTCCCATGAATAACATACACAGAGAGGATCCAGAAGTTCCATAAGCTCTGGAAATAACACTCCCAAAGGACAGAAGAACCATCTAAGCAGTCAAGTAAGTCCAAAACAAGATTAGAGATGCTACCTACAGCAGATACTACGGAAGACCAATGACCAGTACAGAATTCCAGGATACTCTACCACCTTCACAAAATCACCTAAAGCAACTTCATGGCACTTAAATAGCATCATGAAGTACAGCAGGGGAAAGAGGTAGGGGGAAGACCAAGCATATACCCAAGAGAAGATGAACTGGGGGGCGCCTAAGAGGCTCAGTGGGTTAAAGCCTCTGCCTTTGACTCAGGTCAGGATCCCAGAGTCCTGGGATTGAGCCCCGCATCGGGCTCTCTGCTTGGCGGGGAGCCTGCCTCCCCCTCTCTCTGCCTGCCTCCTCTGAATACTTGTGATCTCTGTCTGTCAAAAAAAAAAAAAAAAAAAAAAAAAAAAAAAACCTTAAAAAAAAAAGATGATGAACTGGGACACCTGGGTGGCTCAGTCAGTTAAGCCCCTGCCTCGGGCTCAGGTCATGATCCCAGAGTCCTGGGATCGAGTCCCACATGGGGGTCCTTGCTCGGCAGAGTCAACAGGGAGCCTGCTTCTCCCTCTGCTTGTTCTGCCTGCCACTCCCTCTGCTTGTGCGCTCTCACTCTCTCTCTGACAAATAAATCTACAAAACCTTAAAAAAAAAAAGAGAGAGAGAAGATGAATTAGCTAATGAAAGATTAATCAGCAAACTCAAGCTGTTTAATACTCTGTCCCTCTCCTTGCCTAACACTACCCAACTGGGTAAGATGCTTATAAGAAAAATTAGAGTCATTGCCAAAAATAAAGAAGTCCTATTTTCTTGAGTATTTGAGTAAGATGCAACATTTTCAAACTGGCTAACAATGTTTAGTGATTTTTATTTCATTTTCCTTTTTTCATTTCATTTTTCTTTGTTTCCATTTCACAAAAACAAATCAAGATTCAAAATTACTATCATAAATATCTTCAGGTAAGACACTACTCCATGAAACAAGACGGAGTGGTTAAAAAAAAAAGAAAAACAAAGGAAAAGTTCTTAGAAATTAGAAATAAGGAGGCAGATGGATAGCTCATTCGGTTGAGCAACCTACTCTTGATTGTGGCTCAGGTCATAATCTCAGGGTTGTGAGACTGAGCCCCACGTGGGCCTCCATGCTCAGCGGGGAGTCTGCTTGAGATTCTCTCCCTCTGTCCCTCACCTCCCATTTTTGTGCTCTCCATCCCTGTCTCTAAAATAAATAAACAAATAAATATTTTATTAAAAAATTAGAAGATAACAGAAACAAAAACCCACGAAAGAATTAGGAGATAAAAACAGAAAATATGCTACAAAAAGACAAAAAACATAGAGAAAAGACAATAAAACTAGAGAGTCTAGGAAGTACAATATCTACAAAAGAGAAGTGCAAGAAGGAAAATGTAAAAAAAAAAAAATTTTTTTTTAAGGTAGAAATCAACAATAAGGGGCACCTGGGTGGCTCAGTGGGTTAAAGCCTCTGCCTTTGGCTCGGGTCACAATCCCAGGGTCCCGGGATGGAGCCCCACATCAGGCTCTCTGCTTATCAGGAGGCCTGCTTCTTTCTCTCTCTCACTCTGCCTGCCTCTCTGCCTACTTGTGATCTCTGTCTGTCAAATAAATAAATAAAATCTTAAAAAAAAAAGAAAAGAAATCAACAATAAGGAAAACAGAATTTATGGCATGAGTTTTCAGGTTAAAAGATATCATCAGATCATATAGACCCACTCTAGTATTCTTACAATATATCAACAAGAAACTTCATAATACTATGATTAAAAAGAAAATGCTTTAAAACTTCCATATGGAATAAACAGGTTTCAGACAAAGAAAAGGATAAGAGGATACAGAATATCTTCAGATTGAGAAAGTCTAGTAGAATGACAACCTAGACAGAAGACAAGTAAAACCTGAGGGAAGATTAATTCTAACCCAGTATTCTATAAGCAGTCAAAACATCAAGTGGAAAGCCGAAGAAAAAGGTAATCTTTGAACCTGCAGTGTCTCAGCCAATTTACCTCCCATCAACTCGTTCTCAGGAAGCAACTGAAGAAAGTACACCATGAAAAGGAGGGAATGAATGAACAAGAAAGAAAATATGGAATCAAGAACCAGTAGTCAACACAAGTTAGAAACAAAGGGAATTTTCATATGGATGAGGAAAGGAGATCTGAAAACAACAACTATGTGTTCAGGAAAGAACAACTGCTCGTAATGGAAACCAGTCACACAAGATGCCCTCAAAAGATGAAACTGATAGAGTACTCAGTGTGTCTGCAGTGCAATGAGAGGATTTTGGAGAATTAGGGGATAATTTGGGAATGGATTAATGATAAATACAAGGGGAAAACTGGGGGACAATTATGATTAATTTAAGAGAAAACAGAGTTTTACCAAATGATTCAGCTGTGAATTGCCTTTTCAGAGTAATACCAATATAAACAATCAATTCCAATCTACACAAATTTTGGATATAATCATATTGGGAGGATGGGAGTATAGGAAGTGTGCATATGTGCGAGAAAGGGGGAAAAGAGTTAAATCCTCATCTTTTATGCAGTACAATAAATATTTTAAAATTAAGTAGCAGCAAAGGTGGTGATGGCTGTGTGACAGTGTAAATGTATGCCACTGAACTGTACACTGAAAAATGGTTAAGAAAGGGGGTGCCTGGGGGGCTCAGTCCTTAAGCGTCTGCCTTCGGCTCAGGTCATGATCCCACCAGGGTCCTGGGATCAAACCCTGCATCAGGCTCCCTGCTCAGCAGGAAGCCTACTTCTCCCTCTCTCACTCGCCCTGCTTGTGTCCCCTCTCTCACTATGTCTCTGTCAAATAAATAAATAATCTTAAAAAAAATTAAGATAGTAAATTTTATGTTATATATTTTCTACAACCAAGAAGAAAAGAAAAGGTAAAAGCAAAAGTGTAAAATGATGAGTTAAATTTTGTTACCTCTAAAGAGCAAGGAAACTAGATGGTTGAAGGATGGTAAGGAGAGGCAGGGCACTACAGGGGAGTGCAAGAGTTCCTTGATCCTTCTTTTTTTTTTTTTGAAGATTTATTTATTTATTTGAGGGGAGGCAGGGGCAGAGGGAGAGGGAATCCAAGCAAACTCCATGCAGATCCCCACACGGGGCTTGATCTCACAAGCCTGAGATCACAACCAGAGCTGAACCCAAGAAGTCCACACTTAACTGACTACATCACCCAGGCACTCCTCCATGAGCCTTTAAAAGAGTTACATATATAACTATGACAAACCTGAACACTAAACTTAAAAAACTATTCAGGGGGGCGCCTGGGTGGCTCAGTGGGTTAAGCCTCTGCCTTCGGGTCAGGTCATGATCCCAGGGTCCTGGGATCGAGCCCCGCATCGGGCTCTCTGCTCAGCAGGAAGCCTGCTTCCTCCCTCTCTATCTGTCTGCCTCTCTGCCCACTTGTGATTTCTGTCTGTCAAATAAATTTAAAAAAAAAAAATATTCAGGAAATTTTAAAGTTGGTGGGTTTTTTCTATCTATATAGGTAAGATTTAGACTACTCTTAATTTGATCTTTAAAATACAACCCACAAAATGACGATATGCATGAATATTTGAGGAAAGCATACAACCTGAATAGATTTAAGCTCACAAAAATATGTTTATGCCTATTACTCAAACTATATGAGGCTGCATGCAACTTTGGACATTAGCCAAATTAAGCAAAATAAAACCATGCACAGTACATCTTTGGCCCACCACCTCTTCTACCTGATTCAAATTTCTCTATCATAGCTAGAGCCCTAGATATCTCTTCTAATTGAGAGAAACAATTTGGATAAATGAGTTTAACATGAAATTATGCAAACTCTCTAGTACACCCCTTAACTATTTAGATACCACAAATTCAAAATTTATAATAATTCAGAAAAGATATCCTTTTTAAGAACATGTTTTAAGGGGCACCTGGGTGTTTCAGTCAGTTAGGCATCTGACTTTGGCTCAGGTCATGATCTTAGGGTCAGGGGATGGAGCCCCATGTCTGGCTCCACGCTCAGTGTGGAGTCTGCATCTCCTTGTCCCTCTGCCTCTCCCTCTTAAGTGTCTGCCTTTGGCTCAGGTCATGAACCCACCAGGGTCCTAGAATCAAGGACCTGACTCCAGGTCCTTGGGATCCTGGGATCAAGTTCATTCTTGTTCTCTCTCTCTCATATAAATAAATAAAAATCTTAAAAAAAAAAAAGGTCATGTTTTAAAATTAGAGATTTACTATGCTTTTAAATCAAGAATCAGCTGTAAGTTTTAGTTATTTAAGAGTTAGAAATGTACTGCAACTTATTCAAGTGGCAAATTTATTTATTTTTTTAAATTTTATTTATTTATTTATTTGACACAGAGATACATCAAGAGAGGGAACACAAGTGGGGGAATAGGAGAGGGAGAAGCAGGCTTCCTGCAGAGCAGGGAGCCCAATGAAGGGCTCGATCACAGGACCCTGGGATCCTGACCTGAGCCAAAGGCAGATGCTTAATGACTGAGCCACCCTGGCACCCTCAATTGGCAAATTTAAATTGTAATAGTCAAGTACTGGCAAGAATGTGGAGCAATAAGAGCTCTCA